>VZUI01022456.1:0-77630 GCA_013401135.1 Cettia cetti
CCGGCCCGGCCCGGCCCGGCCCGCCGCTCCCTCCGCGCCGCGACCCGCGGGGCGCGCCCGGCCCGGCCCGGCCCCCGCCCCTGTCACCGAGGGGTGGCACAAAAGCCTCGACCGGGTCCCCTCGCAGCCGCCGGAGCGGCGGGTTCTGCTTGGCCGCCGTGTATCGGCTCCTTCTCGCGGGGCGAGGATGCGGGGCCTGGTGGTCGCTGCTTTCCTGCTGCAGAGCATCGCCGGCTCGGGCGCGTTCGCCGCGGGGAGGAGGAACGTGGACCCCGAAGCGAACATGAACATCGTGAGTGGCGCGGCCGGGCTGGAGCGGGGCGGGGGAGGCTGGCGAGCCGCGGTGACAGCCTCGGCGGCTTCAGACACCTGCCAGCGGCCAGCCGCGGCTGCAGCCGCTCGCACTCACGGCCTTCGCGTCCTCTTTCTCTACTCCTCCTTTCAGCTCCGTCTTGGTCCGCTTTTGCCTATATTTCATCTTTCTCTCACATTTTTTCTGACCCAGACCCGCGGATTTTTGCTAGCGGCTCTTTGCGGCAGTCTTTCGGCGCCGCTATGAAAGCAGATGTTCCTGAAGAACGGTGAAATTCCGAGCACCGTGCTCCTGTGATCTTACCCACGACTGCTTTTCTCCCCATTTGGGATTTACTCTCTTAACTTTGTTCTTCTTTTGCTGCAGTAGCTAACTCCTGAAATATTTCCTGTTGGTAGCTGGTATTAGTTGCTCTTTCCTCTGCTCTATCTAAACTGTGCCAGTTTTTCATGTGTGAGAAGCTGCTTTAAGATAGAAATGCTTAAGGTGTATAAGAATAGAAGTGCTTGGATCATGTAAACACAGTTTAAAGGACTGAAAATGGTAATTTAGTATAAGGCTAATAGCATTGGAATAGCACTTAGCCTTAAAACAATTTTGGAATATTAATGTCACTGTGAGTAATTAAATTCTTCTCCTCTTCCTTGACCAGCAGTCTAAGTAAGAGAAGAACTCTGATCGCATCTTGCATTTTTTTGATTTTCTCAAGGCATGGTTGGTGTCATAAAACCAATGACATAGCAAGTTCACTGCCCTAGTGGAGTTGCATCAAAATAGAAGAACATAAAGCCCAAAACATAAGAGACTAGATGTTAAACCTAATAATGAAATCATAGCATTGAACAGGTTTGGGGACTATTATTATTATTTTCCTGTTTGCTTTGACTGCAAAGTCACTTAAAAGCTCTGCTTGGGTGTAAGGTTTGAGGAGAAAGGTAAGAAATGGCACATCCTTCTCTCCTTCTATATGCTGCAGTGGTGCCAGTGGCTTTCTTCTGTTCTCATTTGTTTGTTACTTGTTTTCTTGAGAGCAGTTTCAACTTTTGTCTGATAAATCTGTGTCTTGGTGTTTTGCCCTGTTACCATAATCTCCTTTTCAACACTTCATCTTCTTTCTCGCTGTAAGCACCACGTGGCTGTGATGGTCTAGAGAGTCCTTGCAGATTCCTAGGATTCAGTCTGGCTAATTCCTGAGTCTGTACTGGGATGGCTTATTAAGAAAATCTGCCTGACAGGCAGATGGCACATTACTGCCACACCCTTTAATTCCACATTCCAGTCTTTAGAAGAAACCTAGGGTACTTTGCATGTGTTCCTGGACTGAGGAGCCTGGCAGTCTGGTTCCAAGATGGTTTCTTTTCTCTCCTCAGAGTGAAATTATTACCTTCAGAGGATACCCTAGTGAGGAATACGAAGTGACAACAGAAGATGGATACATTCTTTCCATTAACAGAATACCTTATGGAAGAAAAGGCCGTGAAGGAAGCGAAGGTAAGATTTATGTCTGTTTGGAAAAAGAAAGAATGAAAATGAAAAAGCTGTCTTTGGTGTATAAAAAATTTGTTCCTGTAATAATCCAGATGAAGATTAAGGACTACTGTGGTTTTAGACCATGGAGGAGATGCAGGGGGTGTACATGTGAGGAGGTGGAGGACAGAAAGAATAGTGGTAATGTTAAGGTCAAACTTACAAGGGAGAAATATGGGCAAAGGCTTTGTGAGAACTGAATGATAGAATGCTTTAAAACTGAGACAGATGTGGAAGAAGAGAGGCACATACCTTTTAACTTGCTATTCTCGTGCACTGTGTATGGAATTAACAGTCTCTGTGCAGTGGCTGAATTTGTTATCAGTCTTGCCACCATCCCTTATAAAAGTTTCTACAGACATTCATGTAACAGCAGCCTATTTGCGTAGAAGTTACAGATCCTAAGGATTGCCTCAGAATACTTTGGACTGAAAGAATCCTAGGATTGCAGGTAAAAACATGAAGCTCACAAAGGAAATCTGTGATTGTCCTATAGCCTTGGGTGTGAACGAGACCTGTGGAAAAACCCTCTCCCCTGTCAAAGGCCAAGCAACAGCCTTCCTGAGCTTATCTGTTGGTTTTGTATGAGTTAGGATGTTTGCACTGTCTGTTGTCTTTCACAAGTAGTGAGTAAAGATCGGTGCATGGACGAGCCCCTTCAAAACTGGCAGGTGTCTTTGTATTAAATTTCAGGGAAGCCCACAGGAAAAAAGAGTGTCTTTGTACCTGCTGATTCTGTTGAATCCTTCATTGAAGGATTCAGTAAACAGAAGTTTCCTGATTTCTGGGAATTCTCCACATATGCCTTGCCACACCCTCGACCCCAAGTTCATGTTTTGCAGAGTGCTTTAATTTGAAAAAACAAGGATTACTGACCACATTTGAAGACATATGAGCTCCTGGGAGAATGAAGATTTCAAAGTTCATGTTGATCTTAAGTTTTTATAGACTTGGTATCTTTTCTCAGAAAGATACCAATGATGTGTTACTGCTGACTTAGCATATATATGCCGTATTTTTCTTTTGCAATACCTGCATAATGTGAATAGGATTCCTTGGAATTATGTGTCCACATGATGTTTTGAAACAAACCCCACAATTCTTCAAGAAAAAAAAAAAAAAAAAGGGAAATGTACAAAGAACTTAAAAGCAAAACATCAAGGATTTTTGGTTTTACTTGTAAAAAACCCTAGAACAACTGCATAGCATGGGTAAGAAGGGCATGAAAGTAAATCTGTCTTCACCTTCTTGGGTGTGTAGTGAGGAGAACAAAATGTTCTATGCAGAAAGGGTAGTTTTAAGGACCCACCTTTTTATTACACCTCTGGGTTTTTTTAGGATCATAGGTGATAGAAAGTCATAATTATTATCCAAGTCAGTTTGTCATATGATTGTGCAATTCATGTGGAGATCTGGTGACTGCTTGGTAAAGTGAAAAAGGAACTGGCAGATATTGGAGGTTAATATGAGAACAGAATTAAAGCAGTAAGGCAGTTAAACACTTTTCCCTTCCAATGTTATGAAACACGCAATAGCAGCTTGAGGAGAGCCTGTTCTTCAAAAATTCAGAAGTTAGTTGATCTGACTTTAGTAAAAGGGAAGAAAGTATCAATGGTAAGTGGAACATTACTGAAAACAAATTCAGTGTAAGGCTTGACAATCCTGTGTATAAGACAATAAAGTATTAGTGCAGCAGAGTAAACAGTTATGTTGAACTGTGCTGTCTCCAGTGCCAGTTGGGCACTGCTGGACACTTACTCTGCTTGCCTGGACAGCATGCCATGTGGGTTTTTCAGCAGAGTGGGAAAAGCAGGCACTCAAAAAGTTCCTTGCCACAAGTAAAAAGAGTTCCAGAAAAGGGGGGGTATTGTTAATTTGGAATCTGAAATTTGCAGCAAACACTTATGGACATGACCTGTGATAGACAATATAGGTGAATGAAAGTTGTGATTTTTTTGTTTCTGCTGAAAGATCCAAGTCTAAATTATCAATGGAGGAAGTACTGTGTGAGTCTGTATCATAGCAGAGTGATGTGTCACTGGAGGAGGTAAATTCCTGAGTAATCTCTGGCATTGAGCTAGTTATGTTACATGTTTTCAGTTTTCGGAGTAGAAGTAAAGGCCAAAACACCCGTGCTTCTGTGAGAACCAGAGACAGGTCTTTCTAGTTTCTGAAAGCCTTGTTTCTTCCAAGGGATTAGATGTTAATTGTTTTTCTTTGTATAGAAGCAGGAGCCTTCAATTTTTAGATCTGTATTTCACGTAAAGGTGCCATTTCCCTTTTCAGGACAGGGAAGTCAAGAGAGTCGTCTTAAATTCTACCTGGGTCTTGACTGTGGTTCTTATAACTATTTAAATTAAGGGGAGAAAGTCCTCTGAAACACAGATTCCTTTGCTGGCTACTGAACTGCTCTTCAGGTTTTGCCAGAGCTTTGGTGATAGAAGGGTGTTGCACAGAGATAATATCAGTACCAGTTGCAGAGATTTCCACAGCTCAGCACCGTGGTTTGGCATTGCTTTGACTGGAAAACCAAGACCTCAGTAGCACATATGTGGGAATGCCTTCCCCAGGTTTGGGGGCAGGGGAAAGTTCATAAGTATTAAAACTGCCACTCTGTTTGGGCCACTTTTCTGAGTTTGTGAGCTTGAAACAGTTGCAAGGGCTACCTATATTTTTCTTGTAGCTCCCGCTTTTCTCATGTTTATTTATTGCACACTTGTCTGTTTTGAGCTTCAAGTTATGAAACTAAGAAGTTGCTAGTTTAAAGTTCTTAATGATAAAAAGTCACTTTTGGTGAAAAAGCATGTGATTTCCTGACACTATGACCATTACTGTTCTTAGTAGGTTAAGTCAAATAAATACTCAAGTACACATCTAAACCAGATATGCAATCTTTCAATAGTTCACTTGAATTTTCTTAGGTAAGCAATGCCAAATGAACAGGAATCTATCATAAACACTTTCTTTTGCAGGTCCAAGGCCTGCTGTGTTTCTGCAGCATGGTTTGCTTGCAGATGCCAGCAACTGGATCACAAACTTGGATTACAACAGCCTTGGCTTTATGCTGGCAGATGCTGGCTATGATGTATGGCTGGGAAACAGCAGAGGGAACACCTGGTCCAGGAAACACACACACTTCACAGTGAAGCAGGAAGAATTCTGGATTTTCAGGTATCCTCGTTTTGCTATCCAGTCACATTGTGAATTGGCAGGATATTTTCTTCTGCTTACATGTGTTGTCACACATGTAGGGACAGTAAAGGGGAGTTTTGAGGTTGCTATAGTGTGCTGAAACTCATAGCTGGTCAGTAGAAAACTGAAAACTCAATCATCAGAGTTCTGTTTCATCCAAAAGCTTTTCTTTATGTCCACACAACAGATCTGTGCAGGAAAGCTCTGTGCAGCTGTTCCTCACTGATCTTTTACACAACTGACTTTCTGTCTTTGCCTTGTAGCTTTGATGAAATGGCTAAGTATGACATTCCAGCCTCTGTGGACTTTATTTTGAAGAAAACTGGCCAGGAACAAGTATTTTACGTTGGCCATTCACAGGGCACCACAATGGGTATGTGGAGAGATGCATTTATTCGAATATATTGTGTTTGAAATGGTATCAAATTCCACATATGTGGTTTTGTGATTAAAAACTAGGACTCTTGAAAACTACAGCTTTTGGTTTTTAGTGTCTTTCTGGCATATTCATCAGCATTAAAATGAAAAGACTTAATCTTTCTGTGTTTATTTAAAAGTGGAAAGCTGTTGGAATGATAAATTGAAGTCACAGACAGCTGGCAGTACAGCTTCTATTAAAATAATTTGATGAATTATACATAATAAAATTAGGCTCCTCAGACAGAGAGAATAAAGATTCCCAGATTTCTTTTTTCCAGAATATTTTGCTGCATGTAAGGCTTGGCTCATGTGCTTTAGACCTTCTAGTAGAAAGAGCTAGACATGTTGGGTTAGTGAGCATTACATTACTTTCTATAAGAAAGCAAGTCTTCTGAAATACTGTGTTTAATTCGGGATTTGTAGTGACTAGGTTACTTTACATTATTTAACCTAATACTAGATACTGCTACTGCAAACTATTAATCTAAAAATACTTTTGCGTACTTTCTCATAGATTTTTGTAGAATTTCTGCCAGGTAAAATTCTTATCTAACTTTTGTCAGTGTTAATTGTTCTTATATTATTTACAGCTTTTATTGCTTTTTCAACTTTGCCACAGCTGGCTAAGAAAATCAAAATATTCTTTGCCCTGGCACCAGTCGCTACAGTCAAGTTTGCCACTAGCCCTCTGGTAAAATTGGGATTGTTTCCTGACATGCTGCTCAAGGTTTGTATTTGAGTGTAAATGTTTCAAGGCAAATAAGTATACCTCTTTCTATCTGAAAATAGCACAGCAAAGAATGTTAATAACTGTGGATTAGAGAATAACATATGCCAGGGATTCTGGGTCAGTTTTATCATAGTGATGCTATTGAAGTCAGCTGTGTCTTCTGTAGCTTTATTACTGTCTAGTGAGACAATTTGCATCAGTTTAAAGTAATATTTTACAATTACAGCTTAATAGATGGAATAAAATTGTTTTTCCATTTACATGTTTCCAGAATTTAAGCTAGGAAAATCATATGATTAACTAGTCACTGTGTTTTAGAAGAGTCGTATTACATCTTTATACAGAATACAGTTCATGAGTTGTCATGAACTTTAACAGATTTGTTTCACAATCAGCCATTTAGTATTGGAAGAGGATCCTTCAGAGGGTGATTAAGAGCAACAGCTTTATTTAGATGCTGTGAATCATCCACTGGAGGAGCTTACCTCTTCCCCATAAACATCAAGGGGAATGAGGCAGGCTGCAGTAAGTCAGACATTGTGAACACCCTGCTGTGTGTCATTTTTAACCATCACTTTTCTTTCCACCACCCATGGAGATTCCCACACAGAACTGTTTGTTCTGTGACATAAATCCCCGTCTGATCTAGTTTAAAATTGATTTAAAGTCTGTCTGTAGTACTAGTTCCTTGCTCTAAAGGCAGTTAACATAAAAGCAACACTAATCATTGTGATCTTCTATTCCTTGAATAATGAACTTTGTCTAATAAGACTAGCAGCTAAACAGTGCCTTGTGCAGATGTTCATGTTGTGCAGAGGAACCTGATTCTCATGGTGACTTGCAAAAAACTGGATTGCAGGGAGGACCTGACAGTGACAAACCCGTGGGTCAGTCATGTCTTTAAAGAGCTGTGTCACTTTTAAGGAAGTTTTCAGTGGGACTTTTTAAAATCCTTGAACATTAAAAAATACCCATCAAGAGGAAGTGGTCACCACATCTCATACAACAATATTTTTCTCTCATGATTTGAAGAGAGGAAGTTGGAAGTACAAAGCCATTTAAAATTAGCAGGCAGAGCTTAACATACTTTAGCCTTAAACAATCTGATGACAAAAAGCTGTACAGTATAACTGTAAATGATTGAATTTAAAATGTATTTGAATTTGAGGTTAAGTTTGAAATTCTTGCAAGATTTTACCAGTTCCCATGTACTCTTTATGGGGTTAATGGACTGCACCATTTGTAGCAGAAGCACTAACCATGCCAGCACTGATAAGGAGATCAATGATTTTCATATGACACAGCTGTCACCAGTGCAAATGCAAATAATTACCTCAAGAGTGTTGTAGTATAAAACCTGAAAAATAGGTCATTCTGTGCAATTACATATTTGTCCTTTGTGTTTGTTATTTTGTAGGACATGTTTGGAAAGAAACAATTCCTCCCTCAGAATTCCTTGCTGAAGTGGCTTGCTACCCATGTTTGCACCCACAGAATTCTCGATGACCTTTGTGGCAACTTATTCTTTCTTCTATGTGGTTTTAATGAGAGAAACTTGAATATGGTGTGTTCTAGTGACTTTCTTTAATAGATAAGTTATTGTGAACTCTAAGACAGTATTGTCTGAATATATAAAAATGCTTAAGGGATACCATTATTAGGTTTAAAATTCAGCTTTGGAGTTCTGTTGTTCAGTGCAATTAATCCCCCAAATATTTAACTTCTTGTCTAATCTGTATGTATGGCTCCAGTTAACTTTTGTTTATAACAGTTTTAAGTGGAATGAAATAGTTTGTTAGTTTTTCAGGAAGCAACAATAGGTAGAAGTGATGCACTATGAGGAGAAGTAAACCATGTTAATGATCTTGTTGCAGAGCCGAGTGGATGTGTATTCTACACACTGCCCTGCAGGAACATCTGTGCAAAACATGATCCACTGGAGCCAGGTAGGGTTTCCAGAATCTAAAGTGCCCATGACCCTAGTTTGTTTGTAGAATATTGATGTGTCTCATATTTAAATGAAATAAAATGCCAAAATATATTTGTAGCCTAGCCCAAGTGAAAATTGCAGCTGTTCACTGCAACTGCTTTCATGATAAGGATTTATGGTGGTTCACCCCTCTTCTGTATTTCTTTGAAAATACTGTAACTGGAAGTACCTCAGCCAACAAAAAATATGGCAGAATAAGTTACCTCAGAGATACACTGTAGCAAATATCTGTTTCCCTTTCAGCAAACCCTGTTTTGATTACAAGTTGCATTTTTAGCCAGTGAAAAGTAGCAGATTTTCTGTTCCATTCTGTTTGCCTTTATATTTTATTAGTATATTTTGATGTTTATCTCAATGCACAATTTCATGCCTGTGATGCTTTTGTGCCTGAAGCTTGGTCAGCAGGCTGACAAATGAGACATTTGCCATGGAATCAGTGGTCAGTGCTACTTGTGATCTTGTAGCTGGATTTGGTTACCCAATGAGAGGCAATGTGTTCTACTGTACACAGATGTTCAAGGGTTGGCTCAGAAAGAAACTTGTGAAGATTTTTTTTTCCAGATCCCTGTTATATAAACTTCTGTTTCTGAAAAAATAGTAGATGGTAAATTATGCAGAGTAGGTTTGCTAAGAAAGCTCCCTGCTTTATTCATACATATTTAGACATCAAGGTAAATATTTCAGAAGTAAAGATGGAGCTGTCACATCCTGGCTTTGGATACACTAAGCTGTTTTCCTTAATCTTTTCTACCATTGCTTTGACAGAGTCTGAAATCTTAAGGAACAAAGTCAAATGATATTGAACATTGTTTTCCATTCCTGTGACACTGGGAAAAGCAGTGACACTTGTCCTTATTAATATTTGGCATTCCACTGTTTCTTGTGTAGGTTGCCATTGCCAGTTCTCCAGGTGGCTACACTTCTTAGTTCTTGTGGTAGTAGTGTTGCAGTTCTTTGTATGTGTATTTTTTTATTTCTAGGCTGTAAGGACTGGGGAACTCAAAGCTTATGACTGGGGAAGCAAAGCTGCAAATATGGCTCACTATAACCAGGTAGACATCTTTTGCATCTATAATTCTAGAGTGTCACAGAAAATAATCCTTGGCCACTTCTCTGGGTGCTGTATTTATGCTGCATGCTAAAGAGCTCTTAGTGTTGTCCAATAACCAGACTGAAGATCTGTCTTTTCCAAAACAACAACCAAAAAAAAAGAAACCAGCAGGGACTGTAGAGCTCAGAGGGAGTCCTAAGTCAGTGTGGGGCTCACATTTGGATATGAAGCAGTGGTGGCACACACTTTCTTGAGGGCAAGTCCTGCCAGCCTAGATCATAAGACTCCCCCCCTGCACTTCTCATCATAAGGCACAGGCTGTCAGTTCATGACTATTGTTTATCTTTAGTCTGTTTAGTCTCCATGCATTTTTGTTTCTAAATTGCTGCTTACAATGCCAGAAATATTTTCTCTTGTGAAATATTGTCTCTTAGTGACTGCAAAATCAGTTTCATACTTTCAGAGTAGCAGTCACTTTTGGTCTTAGATTAGAGTTGAAATACCTTGAATGGGATGCATTCTCTGAGATCCTGCTACCCTGCTGTCTTTGCAAACTCCTCAAACCACATTGTTACTGCTTCACATGCTATAATATTGCAGGACTCTTGCAGTTATATTTTTGTTTGAGCCAGGACTCAATCTCTAGCTGTCCATGAGAGAAAATGAGTATCTGACACATTCTTGCAGTTGTTAGTATGTTACACTGGCAGTGTAGGATCATACACGTACAGTGTAGGAAGATTTTATTTTTTTTCTAATGCTTTATTTTCACTTTCTCTCTCCTCAGTCTACTCCCCCTTTCTACAAAATAAAAGAGATGACTGTACCAACTGCGGTGTGGACTGGTGGACAGGACTGGCTGGCAGACCCAAAGGATATTGCTATGCTGCTCACTCAGATCACCAATTTGGTTTACCACAAAAACATTCCAGAGTGGGAACATTTAGATTTCATCTGGGGCCTTGATGCACCTTACCGCATGTATAATGAAATAATTAACATGATTAAGAAGTTATCTCTAAACTGACATGGTATTTCAGAGTATTGGTTTACTAGGAATTGGTCAGTTTTTGGAAAATACACTTTTCTGGCAATAATGCTACATTGCTTAGGATGATGCATTTTTAAAATGCCAGCAATGACTAATGAATTGCATTCATATTTGGTTGTTTTTTCTCAGTGTTATTTCTCTCTCTTCACAGTATTTTGCTGATTTTGCACACAGTGGCATGGTACTCAAAACACAGCAGTAGGACTTAGCACAAAGGGAGTATGTCATGTGCACATAAATTTAGTCACCTGTCTGAAAGACAAATTAGACAAGTTAGTCCATTCAGCATCTCAGGTGCTTGACACTTGTAGCAAGTATTTCACCGTGCGTAAAACACAGCCATTTCTCAGTATGTGGCCATTTTTAAGTACCATTGAGAAGTACCTTGAGAAGTACTTCTTGTACTGCAGTGACCTATTTGGTGCTGGCACTTTAAAAAGCACTTAGTGACTTTTTGCTGTGGTATTATTTTAGCCATCACATAAAATCAGATTATGTCCCTTTTTGATATTGCTGAGAAGAGCTGTGGCGAAGCCAGAGAAAGCACTGTCAGTTAAAATCTCAGATTTTGGGACTGATTCATTGCTGCATTTTCTTGCTTTGATGCTGTCCCTGAAGCCTTTAATGTTTCACATACCAGCTGTGGCTAGAGGTCGCAATTTGCCCTGCCAGATTCCTGGAACAAGAGTAATGTTCAAACAAAACCACTTTCAGTTAACTATGTCAATAGGCCGTGGCTTTCAAGGAGAGCCACGTAACATGTTTGTGTTTTGCACTGACCACTAACTAGAAAACAAGCTCCTCAGTCTACTGCTGGTGAGAGAAGAGCCAAAGCATTAATTCTACAGCTTGAGTGGCTTAATTTCTGTGGACTTTTCCCCTTAATCATCTGCTGCATTGAAGATCTGTTTACTTCTTAACTGCTTATAGGGTGCTCCCCACCACTGTGTTCAGGCACTGAATAACAGCCTGGAGAAGCTTGACAGTATCACAGCAGTTCCATTTGTCTCAGTTTCTTCTTCAAACTGGGGCTAAGACCCCATTTAATGGGGAAGAGGATTCACATCTGCCTCAGGGGGGCTGACTATGGAGCTCTTTCCATTGACTGTGCAGAGGACTTTGGTTTCTCTGAGAGCCATAAAACTTCTGTGCCAAATGAACAAGCTCCAGAGTCAGTTGCCTCAGTCTAGATGATAATTTCTAGTTGGATTCAATCCAGATTTCTTCAGTAATTCCAACAGGATAAAGAGCCTTTCTATGTGTCATAGGAAATAATGCGTTTTAAATTGATACAAACTTATTTTGTAAGAAAATAAAAAAGAAATAAAAAATTTGCAGAAACAGACACAGGTTGTAAAATAGGACTTGTTTCTTTGGGGTTTTTTGGTGGGCTTTTTTTGGTGTTTTGGTTTTTTTTATTCCTAATTCAGACTCAGGGAATTCTCAGGTGTTGTTTAGGAACAAAGTGGTTCATTGGTTCATGAGACTTTCGTTGTGATTCCTACCAGGACCTTTAAGTCTGCTTTACATTTGTGTCAGCCAGATGTGCTTTACTTTGCTGTGCTGAAAGGAAGCTTCTTCTGAAGTAGGAATCCAAGGTGCCTAATTTAACAACTGTGAGGGTATGTGGTATGGCAAGAGCCATGTGCATCATGTTTATTAAGCTTGAGCTATTTCAATAAACATGAGACCTGCTTGGAGATTGGAGTTGTGTGGTGTTTCACTTCCTGTTTCATGAATGCATGGGAATCTCTGGGACAGAATTCAGAAAGCCAAGGCTATTTTTCACAACTATTAATCCATAGAACAAGTAGAGAAAAAAAGTAAAATAGCTAAGTAAATTTCCATTTTACTTTTTCCCTGATAAAACTTTTTCCCAAGCTTAAAAGGCCATTCATATTTAGGTGGACTTCTCTGAGACTTTTAAGTAAGGTACTTATTGTAAATAATTACTCACAAGACAGAGTCATTTTCCAAGCCTTCAGGTGAGGTTTCTTTTGAACTACTGATGTGGTGGAAAGCTTCTTGTATCATATTCTTAAACCTTGGGTAATTGGATTGCTTAACAGACTGTCTGGTAATCTCATAAATGGCATTTAATCACATAGTAAGGCAGGGAGCTAATCTTTGCCACAGTACACATGGATCAGCTTTTGACCTTTGTCACCTGCAATAATAAATGTGCTCAGGCTATACCTTTCTTACATTCTAAATACTGTAGTTGTGCAGTCGAGACAGTAGAGCGTATTAAATCCTATGTGTTGCCAAGTTTGTCAGCTGATGAACACCCTGTGTGTCTGGAAATAAAGCTAGAATACTGGAAGCTTTACACAAAAGCCATTATGGAGATTCTCTGCTTCATTGGAGTAAGGAAATTATGAGCTGCTTTAGTTCTCCCTGACTCAATAAAGTTTCAGGCCCTGTGTGACAGAAACTTGGAGGGGTGTCAGTGGAAAGAATTGTGCACAATAAAGACACCCCAAACATGGAGGAGACAAGCTTGGTCTATTTAGAAACCTGTGATGAATTAAGAGTTCAGTGATAGTACATTTTTCTAAGAAGATATTAAGTACTGAGTGCCTATTCCACAGACCTCTGTGTTACAGGTATGTGCTGTTGAAGGCTGGCTGAACATCAGCTTTGGACAGTATGAAACTACACTGGCTTAACAGAGGGCATGGGATACTTTCTGCTGGCTTGGTCTCAGCATTTAGTGACTGCTAGAAAGCCAGAAAAAAAGTCATCCCTGTTCAGCTGATGGGTCAGCAGACTCACAGACCTGTGTGCAGCTGAAGAGAATGCACGGTCCAGGGCTTTGACTGAGATGTCCAACAACCATGTGACATGTGAGGGATAACACAGACATGAAGAGTGCTTTTGTCCTCATCTTGTGCTTGGATCTTGACAAGGATGTTTTTGTAGCCACCTGCAAGTATATTTGCAGTGTTCATTTCATGCAGAAGGATGCTGCAGTGTGTGTTTGTTACTGGAGTGTACTGAATGATGCACTACCTCCACGCAGAGCGTTCTCACACTGGTTGGTGATTCTGTGGCTAGTGATAACACTGATAAAAGTTTATACATCAACTCAAGCCGTATAGAAGTGCCTCAGCATAGGAAGAGGTGGTAAAACAGACCTCTTAATCCACTTAGGCCCTGTAATAGAAACAGTTTTCTCAGCTTGGGAGCAAAATTTTTCTATAAATTATTTATAGTGAATGTACCATACCAAAAAACAAACAAACAAAGCCCCTCCAAAACAAACAAATCCCCTCCAAATTAAACAGAAGTGCCTTAATATCATAAAAAGTTACAAATTTATTTTAGTCTGTAAGATGTGTGGGAGAAACCTTGATGGCTGGATAGGTTTTTGGATATCTAATAAAATGGCTCTTGGTGGAAGATATTCTGGTAATGAAAACATTTATAATGACATCTCCCTTCATTGTCTTATAAACTACAAACTCATGCTGCAGCATTGCCCATCAGTAGCTTGCCTTTCTTCCTGGCAGCTCATTTTCATAGAACTTTATGTGACCAAAATCATTGAAATCATCAATTAAATAAAAAATTATGAAGGTTGGATGGACACTAGCCACACTTGTAACATGATTGCCTAATTCTTATTTTCTGCATGGAAGTGTCTGCATTGCATTCTGACTCTTCCAGAAATCATGTCTGTAAGCGGCTGAGAATACAAATCAGTTTCTCATTCCTGAGTTATGAATTCTGAATGACTGAATTTTAGGATATTTTCCTGATGGCTATTATTTTGAAAACTGATCCTGTTAAGGTAAAGCTTGAGAATTAGCAATTTACTTCACTGGCAGTTTTCTATCATCAGCCATTGTTCAAAATTAATTAAAGTGACCTTTGATTATGCTTTTTACTGGCTGGAGAGGTTTTCAATGAAGCTTGGTTGCAGAGGTGGAGATTACAAAATTGATAAAGAAAATGTGTTGGTTCTGGTAAGAAAATTATTTTGTGTTCAGGCTAATTTATAATCAAAACCGAAGAGGAATGTGTGTTCTTCATCCTGAAATTCTCAGCATCCCTGCGGGCTCAGGGTTCAAGCTGCTTACCCAGGGATGCGAGGAGGAGAGTTTCATCTCGCTTATTTGTATCCAGATCCTGCATTTGAATATGCAGATTAACTAAACAGAAGGGGATTTAGGTTAGAATCGTAGAATCATTTAGGGTTGGAAAAGACCTCTAAGATGGAGTCCAAGCGCCCTCCTTCCCTCCGAACCCATTACACCTATAGAGCCCGTGACAGACCCGTGCCTGCCAACTTTCCGTGCTGCAAAACAGCGCGTCCGTGATTTGTTATCCGCGGAGCTTTGAGCCCCGCAGCGTTTCCCGGCGCCGTCACCCTCCAGCCGCCGGCGGGGCCGCGGCTGGGCGCTGGGCGGCGCTGCCGCTCGCGGGGACACCGGGGGACACCGGGGGACACCGGGCGGGGCTGCGGGCGGGGCGGCCCCGCACCGGCTAGGCGGGCAGGTGAGTCCGGGCGTGAGCACCGCGTTGTGCCAGCATGGTAACAGCTGCCTTTAAAACGAGAGCAGGCTTTCCGCTGCTTTCCGCTGCTCCTGCTGCCTGTCCTGCTTCCCTGGTCCTGGTCCTGGTCCTGGACCTGAGCAGGTCTCCGGCCCTCTTCTCCAGCATGCTTTTCCCGGTAGAAGGCTCAGCATGTTCTGGGATGTTGCCTGATCTCTGGTACAATAATAATGCTACCATACAGAGGGGGAGAAGAGGAGGATGGAAGGAGTTTTTCCCTCTAATGCTGCATTAGTTTCAGCATGTTGATTCTAGTTTTCCATCCCGCTAACTTTCCCTCATCTTCCTATGCACTGTGGTGTTGTGCTGTTTACATTATAGTTTGTACAGTGCAGCCTGGGGTAGGTGCTCGCATCTCGTGCTCATGTGGAATCTATTTAAGACCCTTTGTGGGGCCTCATTCCAAACTATGTGCCCTTCAACCTAAACTCTGTAGCAGGAGTGAGTTTTTGAGGGAGCCATTTAGATTCTTGTAACACATGGGAAACTTTGGCAACATTGCAAGTTAAGTGAAAAAAGCCGGGGTTGTGTTGCTGTGTTGCTGAGTTAGGTACAGAAAAGGTTTGTGAGTACTTTTCTCTCCCTCTCTCTCTCTCTCTCTTTTTTTTTTTTTTTTTTTTTTTTTTTTTTTTTTTTTTTTTTGTGTGTGTGTGTGTGTGTGTGTGTGTGTGCGTGTCATAACTTGTGCTGAAAAGGAAACTGAAGTTAGCAGAGCGCAGATACGTGGTAAATGCTACTTGGTGGCTAAGTCAGACGGCTTGGGCTGGGATGCTGGGGGATGAGGGTCGGTCCCCTCCGGGGGGTGAGGATGAGCTCTCCGGGCCGCGCTCCCCGCGGAGCCGTGCGGCGGAGCGGTCTCGGGGCGGCGCCAGCCTCCCAGGTAAGCGCCGCTGGCCTGCGCCTCGCTTGGGCTTTATGGTGCAGGATAGCCTAGAAATAGCACTGCAGAATGCCGTTATTTTTCCTTAAGGGGCTTAAGAACATTTTTCTATGACCTGATCTGCAGGCAAAAGGCCTATTCTTTAAAATTTAGCTTGTGGGCAGCAATTGCTCTAAAACTTTTTGAGACTTCACGTATCTGGGATTAGTCGAGGAGCGTCTTTAAGGCAGCTGAGCAATTTATGTCAATCTCCCTTTAGTGGGATTTAGAATATGTTATAGAATCAACTGCATAATTTTAATAAAAAAGAGGATCGCTTATCCCATCTGGGAGAATTAATTTCTGATTGTGACTTTATAAATCACATGAATATTCTTGGACCCAGGTGGTGATCATGTTATAAATGCCTTATTGTGGAACAGAGGTTAGGATAAATGCAGTCAGAAGATTGAATGAAGGTCTTGGATACAGATCCTCATCTGTTACATTAGTGTCTTGCACCGGGTTTTAATTTACAACAGTTAATGGTCTAAATAAATTAATTCAACAGAACAGTCTCATAACAGCAAGGAATCTGAATTCCAAAATATATATGGAGCAGGTAGAAACCTGTCTCCAACAAAGACCTACCAATTGCTTGAAAAATAGCACAGATATATGTTACTGTTTAAGTAAAATTCTTGAAGCCTAAGGAGAGAACAGAATCTATTGAAAACAGTTGAAACTGAAAGCAAACTTAAGTGTTACAAATTCATGCATATTCAGAAAAGGTCTGCTAATTAATCATTCTTAATTATTCAGAAGCCAGGAAATAAAGTCTTATGTTTGCCCCATCAGATGTATTTTCTGATTAGCAAAGAAGTAAAATCATCTGAACAAGCTAATAAAGTCATCCAGGAAATTGACCTCATTTCCAATATTAGAATAAATGCTTTACTGACAAAAGAGGTGAGTTCATAGGAAGCTTATGGAAAGCTTTGTTTCCCTAAGTGTTCAAAGCTTTGTTTTTCTTTTTCTAAAAGCACAAAAGAAGTGATGTCTTAGCGGCTAAATAAAAACTTCCATCATTTACCTCTAAATGTTTTCAGAAAAATAAGAATGTTGGAGTCAAGCCTGCTGGCTTCTGGCTGTGGACAGAGGAACATCCTTTAAAGGACATAGGTCTAACTAGTGGATCTTTTAGATGTGCATGTTAGTTTCATATGGCAGTAAATGAGGATTTTCATATCAACTTGCTAATAGAGCTGTTGAGATGTGGAGAGAATATTGTAATAATGTATAATACAGGTCACTAAGCATCTGTTTGGAAGCATAATGAGATTTTACACTGTACTCTTCTCTGCAACTGCAGGATCTTATGTTCTTCAAAAGTGGTTGGCTCAAATTTGCATCTAGTCATGTTGGGTGAATTTTTCCATGTCAAGTAGATACAGGTACATAAAGGAGAATATGACTTCAAATGTCATGTTAGGTGGAGATAAGTCACAGTCACCACATCCAGACTGTAAGTGTATTGTAGGTCTCCTTAAGGTTTTAACTGAGGCTATTTTATAAGCAAGGGATGATTAAGAAAATACATGTTTGCACACAGCCATTACCCACCAGATATCCACAGGTCAGACCTGGGGTTTAGGTAGCAGTCACATAAAACAACAAACGAACAAAAAAATCACAACCCAAAGCCCATAAAACCCCTCAATGGTAATTTTTATCACCTTATCAATAAAGGCAAAAGGATAACAAAAGATGACACAATTCAAAATTAATAAGAAAAAGCAACTTTTAAAGTGTCTGCACTAAGTGGAGTGGAAGATGTTCCAACTCTTTCTCTGAATTCCAGCATTCGAGTTCTGCACTTCTGCTTGTTTTTCCTACTGTGCAAGCCTCTTGTAGTAGAGCTCTGCTGATAAACTTGGCCAGCTAATTCTGTTCTGAGATTGTAATGCATTCTATCATGTTCTGTATGACAGGAAAGGGAACTTCCCTTTAACGATACACATTGCTGTGTAAGAATTTCTGGGGGTGGAGTCTCTGCTTGAGCAGGCTGGATAAAAGCGTGCAGGATTTCCAGCTGCCTCAGACTGCAATCAGCATGAACTGCAGCCTGCCACACCGAGTGCTGCTCGGCTCTCTGATGGAGGGACAGCGGGACAGGTTGTGCCTGCAGTCTCTTTGGGACTTTGTCACTGCACAGGAGCCACTGATCAAGTCACCGTTTTTTCCAGTGCTGTTTTCTTTTACAGCATACATGGCTTTCTGTCTTCCATATATTGCACTGGACTTTTTAAGCATTAGACTACCAGACTTGAGAAAATACAAAATCCAGCCACAGAGCTATCCAAGTCTTGGAATGATTGTGCCTTGCATTATTCAAAGTGTATATCACCACGTAGTTTTGATCTTCCCGGTGACATTTCTACACTGGTACTGGAGACCCATGAATCTACCAGTGTTAGCTCCAGAGCTGCCTGAAGTCCTGCTGCAAGTAGCAGTTTGTCTGCTGCTATTCGATTTTGAGTACTTCCTGTGGCATTTGCTTCATCACAAGGTGCCTTGGCTCTACAAGACCTTCCACAAGGTGCATCACAAGCACGTGTCGACGTTCGCCCTTACGACACAGTATTCCAGTGTATGGGAGTTGCTCTCACTGGGATTTTTTGCTGCTATAAACCCTCTGCTCCTCGGATGCCATCCTTTGACAGAAATGATTTTCTTCCTTGTAAACATTGGGTTGTCAGTGGAGGACCACTCTGGATATGACTTCCCATGGTCAACTCACCGACTTGTGCCTTTTGGATTGTACGGAGGAGCTCCACATCATGATCTCCACCATCTGAAATTCAAATCAAACTATGCTCCTTACTTCACTCACTGGGACAAACTCTTCGGGACATTCACGGAGCCACATTCTAATTAAGAATATTTACCTGTGGATGAACTCTTATTTTTATAGACTAAACTGAGACATTATTTTTATAAAGACATACAGAAGATTGTATATTTGAAGCTGCCTATAAAAGTAATAGCTATTTATAATAAATCCTCTTAATATATGTGTATTTGTGTTTGTACTTGGAACTGCCTGTGTAAAGGGACTGCAAATGGGAAAGTGAATATCTGTTGCTTAAATTTGAGTCAAAGGTTTAGGGGAAGCATTAAGAGATATTCTCTCTCCTTTCTTTCTTTCCAGCTTTCATAAAGCATGTATCGTGTTGCTGTATAATGTTTTATACATATTCCAGAACATTATCTAACTGTTGTAGGATGATTTATGATGTAAAGAGAAAAGATACACATAATGGATTTTGTGGGGTTTAATCTGCCAGAGAAAATTATTGTGCAATGATTTTTGCAAAATATTGCTGCCAAGTCAGGTTGGTTGTCTAACTGTTAAATGATTTTGATATTTATATTTTTTTACCTTGATGTACTGTCTCTTTTTAGTAGAGAATAAACATGTTCATTCTTTTAAAATCGTATCATGTTTCATTTTATTAATTCCTCTGTTCGTATTAGGAACAGGTATGGTTCCTTGTGCATAGGGGTCATTTATTTGAATTATAAAATCATATAATTGTTTAGGTTGGAAAAGACCTCTAAGATAGAGTCCAACCATTACTCTAACACTGCCAAGTCTACCATTAAACCCCATCCCTGAGTGCCACATTTACACATCTTTTAAATACCTCCAGGGATGGTGAGTCAGCCACTTCCCTGGGCAGCCTGTTCCTGTGCTTGACAACCCTCAGTAAAGAACTTTTTCTTAATATTCAATCTAAACTTGCCCTGCCACAACTTGAGGCCATTTCCTCTTGTCTTTTCCCCTGTTACCTGGGGAAAGAGACTGACATTCATTTTAATTTCAGAGTTGCAGACTTTTATTATTAAAATATTGTGATACTACTTCAAAAGTGAATAATTTACTTTTTCTCCAGAGTCACATGTTATTTTAAAATAGTTTTCAATTTTGTAGAAATACAATTTTGAAGAACGCAGTTTAAAAAGTCATAGTGAAATCTTATTTTACTATATTTTTGAGAAGCTTGAATAATCTTTACTAAGCAGCCCCTTAAATGGGAGCATTAGTTTTTCACAGTCATGTCAGTTAATTGTTACTTGCATGCAAAATCCTGTCAAGCAATATCAACAGGGTTTCTACAAAGTAGATGGTTCTTTCAAGCAGATTTCAGGGCAGCAGAATCAATCCCTTCAGGACCCTAAGACAGAACAAAATGACTATGGGATGCTAGAAGAACAGTTACATACAGAAGATCAAAACGTATCTCACAGAAGTCACACTGAAAAAATTAGGCATGAAGAGATAAGCAATTCTTTGATGTCATTCAGCAGAGGTCCACATGGATGTCTAATGTCCACCACAAAACATTTTAATGCTTGTAATCATCTATCCTGTATTACTAATAAACTTTCCAGGATAATTATGTAAACAGAGAAAGTGGGAATAATGTAGAAAGAGTGGAAAGAACACTTAAACATCATCATCTAAAAATGTTTGTCCTTATGTTATGTCTAGAGGGTTGTGTGACCTCACAGAAGCTGTTTGTCCAGTAGAAGAGAGAACCCTTAGTATTTCCAACAACGTGAATTTATAAGGGGAACAGCACTTTGAGACACTGCATCTTTTTGATAACAGGAAATAATTTTCAAAAACATCTTCATAAACAATACGAAATGCTGCAATCTTAGTACTTAAATACTCTCTCTGCTCTCTGGATATCACAGAAGAGCAACCCTTCTTTTCCTTGTTAAGAACATGATGCATGTGGAGAGCAAAAATTGAGCCTTAAAATAATACTGGAATCTGCCATTCATCTATTAAGTTTGGAAAGAATCCCCAGTCATTCTGATGGTTGTAATCTTAGGTATTTTGATGTGTTCTGGAAAGAGAGGGAAGTATTCATTCTTTTCTGCTGAATGCAGGAGGCAAAAAACCTATTCTTATTTCTTTGAGCTGTTCAGCCATTTTGAGATGTCCCAAAGTTATCCTTTCTGTTCTAGAAGTCCCACTTAATTCAGCTTGGCAAATTGTGAGCATCTGGCAAGGGTAATCTGTGGTTTCAATGAGTTATACCTTACACTATATTTTGTAACTGTACACTATAACAATCTGTCTCATGTACTCTTGGCTCTCTGGGTAAACAAGGGTAAGGCAAACTGGTAGTTGGATATGTTGCTGTAGGAAGCTTATGAGCAATACCCACAAGTAAGGTTGTAACCAATCTCATGGGGATTGTTCTGCTTTATGTATGAAGCTTAAGAGTACTTTACTCCTGGAGAGAGTTCTAGTCAGCTGCAGGCAAAACTATGCTTGCTGTTGTCAAGTCAAGTGAGATAATTGTCTGATTTGCATTGGCAATGTAGCCTGACAGCTACTGAGGATGATCACACTGGTGATGAAAGGAGGCAACGTGCTGCACAGTGATCCTGCCTGCTCCCCACATCCTCAACATTTGCATCACTTCAGACACACACCAAGAATGTGTTTCCTCAAACAAGGAATTTCCCACAGGTTGTATCTGTAGCTAATCTGTAGCCAATCAGACCTGGAACCTCACCAAGCAGACCTGGAACCTCAGTTGAAAGGCTCATTATTGCAAGAACTTGGAATACTCAAAAAGAAAAAGGAAAAAGGTTGTTAAATGAATATTTGACTAATACATGTCTGGAATGTCTTTTTTGAATTCCGTTCTAGAAATTTCTGTATTTCATCCTCATGACATAGTCCTAGCATACCTTTTCCCTATTTCTCCAATGCTTTTGAAGGTAACTTAGGTTCTAAACTCTGAGGGATTAAACCCATTTGTGTGTTGTGTATACTTTGAAGTGCTTTCTGTTGCAGTTTACTTTAGTCTGAGTTTAGTTGTGCATGTGAGAAAAATTCATGAGTAGACACAAACAAACACATAACTGCAGGCCTTTGCAGTTCAGTGAAAATATACCAGTGATAAAGCAAATAAGGGTTGGTTTTTTTTGCTGTTTTCATTGAAAGCTCAGCATATGCTGTGCCATTGAGCATGAGAGGACAGTAAGTTCTGTGTGATAGTGGTGAGATTCTAAAACACGATTTTATAGATGTTACTTCCTATATTTGCATTTCCCCACGGTCTTTACCACAAATCTTTACCAGACAAAAGGAAAGACATGACACTTGCTTTTAAGGGTTTATGTAAGAAAACCAAACCAAACTTTCTCTCTTCTGCTCCAAAATTCTCCTAGCTTTCTTCCTCTTTATAATGTGGCATGGTGTTCCACACAGACTTCCTATCAAATCTGAAAGCTAAACTGTGGTCATTCATGAATAAATAGAGGATGTTTGCAGAGGCCTCTGAAGCTATATAATGATTTTTTTGGTGCTGCTATTGTCCGCTTTATATCTTCAAAATTTAATAAAGCTTAAAGAAATAAGATTTTATGCATTTCTCTATCTTAATTCTTAGGCACACATTAAATATTGAGCTCTTTGTCTGCTCTTGTGAATTGCAGGAGTTCCCAAATTCTCACTGGCAAGTTAGTCCTAAACTTCTCCTGAAATTTAGTCCAAGTCTTTCAAATGATACTCAGTTTGGCAAATTTGAGATAAGAGTATAACACTGCAAAGGACAGGTTTCTACTTAGTGGGTGTGTTTTCAGTGCAGCTGTAAAGTGGGCTCCTCATGTGCTTTGGAATGAGCCTATGATGCTTAGAGCCATGCTGAGTCAATATTCAGTGCTGGAAAAGGTTTGGTCCTCCCTCATGTTGATCAAGCATAAGCATTTTACAGGGAAAAACCTACACAGTTCTGGTCTGTAACTGTGATTTCTTATGATTTTTTATGATTTATTATTATGAAAAATAATCTGTATCAATAATGGATTTAGCAACTTGGTTAATCTAGTGTGTTATCTGGATTAAATTAAAAACTAGCATCTCTTTGGGTAGTGATCTCTAGATAGCACGTAGAGTGCTATCTCTAAGTTAGTTTTGAAGCAATTTGTGACAGAATATTTAATTGTCATCTGTTGCTTTTCAATATCTTTGAAAGGAATGAATCACTCTGATGTGGCTTTATCTTAGTGGCCTCAGCAGTCACTTCAGATTCACTTATTCTTGCTCTCATGAACAAGTATTAAGCTTCCACTATTTCCTGCCCAAATCCATGCAACTTTTTTTGAACTAGTAATGGATCTGTATCTGAAAAAAATCGTCTGTCTTGGTCTCTCTGAAAATACGAACCCCCACTGGAGTTATTCATAGATTTTCTCGGGTGAGAGACAGACTGGAGTGCGAGCCCACCATCACATTTACATGCAAACCACGTCAAAGCCCTGACTTTGCATGCTCAAATGTTGACACTGATCCTGCATTGCTCAGTACAAGCCAACCTGAAAGGTCTTTGCAGCACAGTCTGGGGCTGTGTTTGCAGCATGGTTTTCTTGTAAAAGCAGCTGCCAAACAATTGTTTTCCAAACTTGAATGTGTTTCTAATTTAGGGAAATTTGAAGTTGTTTACTGAAAAAAAGTCCCATACTCTCCCCTAAACTAACCAGCATAAGCATTCCAGGCTTTAAAGGGAACAGAACCATTGCAGAGGGCTCTTTAGTTGTGGAAAACGATGCTGAGTTTTTAATCCCTCTTTTCAAATGGCATTCTTCTCAAAGAGAAGTTTTTAAAAGCTTACTAATCACCTTGTCTCCCAATCTGGAATGATTGCTGTGATCAAGGCTATAGGAGTGCACAGGAGAAGAAGAGAAAGGAGGAAGGGAAAGCACTTTTATTTCTGTCCCTTGGTGCATTGTGCCGTGCTGTCAGGTATGGATGGGGTGTTGCACTGATACATCCCTCCCACCAGAGCACAGATGGCTTCAGCCCTCGAGCTTCTCACTGCTGGAATGGTTCAGACTCCACATCCTTTCCTTACTCTTACACAGCCTTTCGTTACTCTTAGCTCTTTCTTTCTGGAAATTCCCACAGCAGCAGAACACAGTGACCTGCAAAAGGTAACTCCCTCTTTGGTCAGCATAAATGCAAATATATTTTTGTGTCACCAAGCATAAGACTAAGCTGAAAAGATCTACAGGCACATGGACTAGAGTGCCTCTTCCATGCTCAGATTTGAGATAGCAGGTTTTACTTGTGGAAAATAAAAAAGCCAACAATCCAAAGGGGGTGGTTAGTAGTCCAGGCAGGCAGAAACACAACTACTTTGGCTTCAGTCTATTGAGAGAGACTTCAATAGTACAGATATGTGATTTAAAGGGATGGGAAAGGATGGGCTACCTGTAAGTCCAGGGAGAATTTAGATGGCATATATTTTTATTTGTCCTCAGAACTAAGCAGTAAACAATTAAGGGGATTAAGTAGTCCAAAATTAAGGATGAGCTACAGAAAAACTGTTTTTAAGATGAGCAAGATGCATCCTCTTTATCAAAATAATATGAAAAAGCACTGCTAGAAACTTTGCTGGTGTCTGTTTACACACCTTCTCGGCCATTCACAGCAGCTGTGAAAAATTACACCCCTAAGAAACACCATGGGTAGTTTCACAGCCCCTTAAGGAATTTATTTACAAAACTTCCGGAACTAGTCTAAATAGCTGAGACAGTGGAATTTGTCAAGCTCTCTAGACAAACGAACTTAGGAAATGGAATGATTTAAAACTGCAAAAGCAGCTCCTCTGACACTTGCAACTTACAAAACCTGTAAGATCAGAAGTATCTTTCTCAGTTGAGTTTACAGAAAAAGCAAATGCCCACCAGATGCCTTCCCCTCTGTTTCCATCCTAGCAATCTCCACTGGTGTTCTCCTTTCCTGGTAATGCCAAAATACTTCTGAGCAGCTGCTGACAACCTCCCCTCACCCTCTAAGGGAACGGGCTGAGTCCTGCCAGCTGCCTTGCCAGATTTGCCATGTTTTATCCCTTGGGCAGTCAGATGATCACTCCCAGGTCCCTGTGTCACTTGAGAATCTGGAATACATTGCATGCACAAGTCCTGCTTTAAATGGAGGCTTACCCCTCACAACCTGTCCTGAAAACTCTGTCTGAGAGGCCAAGCTCTTGGTCTGACCCTTTTCCTCTTCTCTTCAGCTCCAGGCAGGCTGGCTTCCATTTCAGGTATTTACTCTCAAAGTCTTTCCTCCTCGGGTTGGGATAGCCTCTATAACCTCCCCACCTGCCTCTCTAGAGCCTGTTTGAACCCAGCTCATCTCAGCTCAGAGTAGGAGAGAAGATTTCCCCATCCTCTAGTCCAGGGAGGTCTTGGTTTGGCTCCCTGTGCTCACTGAAGTGACCTGAACTCAGGCTGGGCTTTGCTGCTGTGGTGGTGGGGAAGCTCAGAGCCTGCTGTGGTCTCCTGGCTGGGTGTGAGCCAAGGGCCCGGTGCTGTGGGGAGGAGGCTGGGCAGGCTCGGGCACTGCCAGGCAAGGGGCTCTGGAGGGGCTGGGGTGCTGGGCTCAGCAGGGCTCTGCTGACCTAGAGGCGCAGGGTCTAGCACTTGAGGGTGTCAGATTTTCTTGTCAAAACAATTTTGGTGCTATCAGGTTCGACCCAAAGTTAGAGCCTCGGGAAAGTTAATAATGGCTTACTAGCTTTGGTACTACTGTGGTGAGGAAAGCAAAAGTTTATGCAATTGTTTGATTGTGTCCAGTCTCCTTTCTCAGTTTCCATAGCTCATCATTAATTCAGCTCGTCTGCTGTTTCTTGTGACTCACCTGTGGAGAATTGCTTTTTCAGTTTATGACATCTCCACTTTGCATTATGTATCTGGCGTATTTCCTAAACCAGAAAACTCAAGCAAAATCACTAGCTTGGACCTTGCAACTGGCAAGGGGGTAAAAATTCTATGTAGCAACACTCTTTTGGAAGTACCATGACTGAGAGTTTACTATTTTATTTGCTTTTTCCAAATCCTGATGCTATGCTCCTAACTAACCCCCCCTTCCCACCCTCTTAAACCTGGGTTCTACTCCTACTGCTCTGCATCCTTTTCTTTCTGGAGATTAATTGCATAGTTTAGCCAATATGCTGTATGCTTTTCTTTTTTCTCTTTTTTGACTTAGATTTGTATCTTGAGTAATTGAACCATTTTTCAGAAGAAGGAATTTCATTTCCCTCTGCACTTGGCACAGCTTGCAGGAGAGCACTGTTAAACTCTGAAAGCTATGGACAGATAACAAAAGAGCAGAGCATGTAAAATGTGGGAAGGCATATGCACTCAGCCATAGCAGCACAACAAGCTGATTCTCTGTTTTATTTCCTTTGTCTATTGAACTTCAGCTTACTGCTTCACTGCTTTTCTTTTAGACCTCTTAATCATAGGGTAGTGGGATAAATTAGTGCTTATGTACTAGCATCAGTCCTGTTTCTAGAAGTTAGCCTTCCTGCTAGATCCTAATATTTGCAGTTAACACTAATTCAATTACTATTATTTATTTATATTATTATTTTGAAAGCCTGGCAAAAATCTAGCTGCCAGGAGCTACGTAAGTAGAGGAAAAAAATTGTCCCCCAAGAGGCTAAAGTCATAGTGTGGGCCTTCTGCATTCAGAAGTTACTTAGTCCTGGCAGCTAGAGTGAAGTTTTAAATGAAGACTGAAGAAATTTATAATGTGTATTTCATGGAAGTTGTATTTTCTTCTTTGTTAGAAGAATTTAATCAGAACTTTCTCATTACAGACATCTAAGTTTGACTTGGCAGTAACTGGTCCTTTCAGATACTGAGAAGCTGATATGTGTCTGTTTCATACAAAGCAGTAGTACTTAAAAGAAGCAATAATGAGGCTTTTTAATTTTTTTATAATTTCCTAATGCTGTTATTACAAATCTTGGTTATTTAATGTAGGTGTAGCTCCTACCAAGGTTCTAACTGGCCGTGGCAAGGAGGGGGATTTAGAAGTTTGTTTTGCTTGTGGCAATGTACATGAAATCCACTGTTGTAAGAGATTTCTAATAATTATGCTGTTACAGCTGTATGCTTAAGGTACTTCTGCCATTTAAGGCAAAAATTCCAGACAGTGACATAAGGAAAACAGCAAGATTCAAGTTTGGACATAAGTCACACAAAGGTAGCTGGTGTCTGTCCAACTGCCTTTGACAGTGGCTCTCAGGGTACAACTGCATTTTCGTTCTGCTTCAGTGGGAATTCCAGGATGAGATTATTAGAAATGGATGTGTGGCACTTCTGGTGGTTGTCCAGCAATACCTTTGGTGATTGTCCAGCTCATGATAGTGCATATATATCTCCATTTTATTTCTCTATTCAAAAATATACATATAAATATAATTTTCATATATATATGTATGTGAATTCCCCATTGCTTTTTTTCTTTTGGTATTTACATATATATATAAAACAATGACTTATAAAATGTGGTGTGATGTGGTATAAGGAAGCTGGAGATTACATCAAACCAGAGTCATGGCTGGCAGTTAGAGACAAACACCTGCAGAATGGTCCATGAGGGAGCAGTGATGGGGAGATATAGGCATGCATGCCCACTCTCAGGAGAAACCTAAGGGTTTTCCCCCCAGGTAAAGACTTCTGGCAGAGAACAAGACTGCTGAAACTTGTGTGGTAGTGATAGTGTCGTTTTTCTCCCAGTTTCGGAAGGAAACAAGTTATGCAACTGCAGCTTATGTCAGTCTTCCAGTAATTTGAAGGCTTGTTACACAACTCAGCACAATTGGATAGAGCAGGAGAGGTCCCATGATATTAAGTGCTCTCACATTTTGTGGAAATCACTAGCTGGGCAGAGGCAAGAGGTATTTGCACCATTTTAAGTATCTATTTAAGGGAGGAAGTGACCCTGGTTCACTCCGTGTGAAAGCAGTGTGCCAGCCCTGCACAAACATTAACTGTAGCCTGTTCTGTCCGGTCCTCAGCTTAAAGCCAAGCAAGACACAAGAGAGATGTTCTGGGGGGTCTGTGTGTGGGGTGAGCTCTGGGGACGTGGGAAAGGAATAAGGATTTTGTGGGACAGTATAGTAAGCCTGGAGGTAGCTGGAGATACTGCTGCTTCAAGGAGGATCTGGCAGAGGTTCTGTGGGTTTTGTGGTTGTAGTGTTTAACTCACAAAGTCAATAAGGATTTGCAGCTCACAAGCAGTTGTTTTGATTTGAACCATGGCCTTTATTTTTCACTGAAAAGACTGACAAAATCAAGAGCCACTTCATGATCCCTGCTGAGCTGTTCTGCAGAAGAGAACTCATGATGAGCTCATCAGTGTCATGCTTCTTCTCAGGAAGGTGAACTCCAGGGCCATGACTCCCCTTGTGAAAGGGGAGGGCAGCTCTTGGTCAGTGCTGTAGGAGAGGCAGTGGTAGCAGACCGATCACAGGGAAAATTGAGCGGTAGGGAGCATGGAATGAATCCTAGGAGGTAGCTGACTTCAGAGCCCACATAACTACTGATAATAGTATACAATGAAGCTTTCCCACAGAATGTCAGCAGTTCTAAGTGAAGGCACAGAAATAATGTGATTTAATTCCATGGATGCATATCTTTCTGTGTTTTTAATAATCTCTTACCAAAAAACTGTTTCTTATTATTTTAAATATTTCTCCTAGCACAATCAATTATTTTTAAATTTTACTAGTTTAGATGGGTTTAAGGCGTAACATTGCATGATAATAATGTAAGCCAAAATAAAATTTGGAGTAGAGACATTATTATCAAATTATCTAATCTTTTGCAAGAAGAGGGGCACTCAATGTGGAGTGCCCACATTGACTGGATATAAAATCAATGTGAAGAATTTCCATAGAAATTGCAAATAACTTTTATTTGTTTTTAAAAATTACCAGCCCTCACCTCATCCAGCTCATCACTCCCAGTTCTGCATCCCCACCTGCAGAAAGCCTTCCTACACAGGGTGGTTCCAGTGCCTTCCCCATACTCCCTTTCCCCTTCTCCTGCTTCTACATCTCTTAGTACTTTCTCAAAAGGGGAACAAATTCTGTAGTATATCTGGAAATGAAAACTCCAGCTGTTTTTCTTTCTTCTTTCTTTTTGTTTTGTTTTGTTTTTTAAATATTGTTTCTCTTTAGAATTTTGGTATCATCTTGTCCAAGTGACAGCAGGCTAAAGCATTGTGTTACTGATTCCAGAAACCTCTTTTGGAGATTGGTTGGAACAAGCTGCACTGATTTTGTTTGAGCAATCGTCTGAAAGCATTCCGTGCTGCCTGCAGGTATTGCGTTGATCTGAGTCATGTCATCCTGGCTGATAGAAGTGGTTTTGAATCTGGTATAGAAAGTATTGGGAGTTCCTCCCCTAATTTTGAGTAGGCCCTAATCCCTTCCGGCAGGTAGAAGCTCGGTTTTGGCTTGCGGCATGTCAAGATGAAGTTTAAACCTCCACTTTAAGAAAAAGGAAGTGCTGATGAAGACTTCAGCAATGTTTCCCATGAACCAAAATTAACAACTGAATCTGGAAGGGTGGGGGGAAAAAAAGCTTACTCAAAAATACAAGGATCTGAAATGATTTCTGGGGTTTTCTCGACTTTGTAATGCAAAAGGGGAATAACACGCTTTAAGAACAGAGAGAGCAGAATTTTTCTTGTGGCAAAGTGGGAGTTTCCTATTCACGTGAAATCCTGAGTTAGACCTCAAGCAACATTGAAAAGGTAGTAGAACAAAAGCTGTGGAAATAACTGCTGCAGAAACTGGCTGAGGTTAACTATCTCTGCCTTTCCAGCCAGGGGAATCTCTCTCTGTTGAATATTGATATTTTTGTCCTTATAGGTCCCTTTCTCTTGGATGTATTTCCTCCCCAGCCTTCTTTTTTTCCTGATACCATGCCACCCTGCAATGCTAATTTTACCTCCAAAAGCTTTCTGGTTCTTTATCAATTTTAGCCTCAGGCCTCCTTTTGAGGAAATGAAAATTGAGTCAGGAGTGATGCTAGCACACAGCTCTTCAAATCACATACTGAGGTAAAAAGACAATGTGTGTCAAAGCCTTTCATCTCTCATGATTTTGGGAATTTTATTGTTAACCCCTTTTAAAAGTATAAATTCATGAGTGAGCCTTTTTTATTAAAAAAAGGCTCACTCATGAATTTATACTTTTAAAAATTTTTTGATATAACATTTTGGAACACTTTTTTTCTGGAAATAGGGATAATTAAAATATTTTCTTGGAGATAAGCATAACTGTAACCAGTTCCAAACTTTGCTGTGACTGCTAGGTGACTAGACTTCATTTGATTGCAAATATTAATTACTGGTTCCCCAGGAAGCAATGAGCAACAAAAATACTTAATCTTTGCCATAAATCTGTGCAGAATATGTTCAGCTGGTATTGCCTTCATCTGTTTTACACTAATGATATGATATGATACGATACGATACGATACGATACGATACGATACGATACGATACGATACGATACGATACGATATGATATGATGGTCCAGAACTAATGAAGAATGTGTGACTTGTGTAGGAAAACTAAGTGGTGGAGACAAAAGATTGAGAAGAAAGAAACTCACAAGTGTTTCGCCTAGTGATGGACCTGCTTTCTGACTAGACAATGAAGCTGCAAATTTATCACAAAATGTGCCTGGCATCCACTGTGACCTCCTTCTCTAAGGGTTGCAGAAATAGAGAACCAGTCTCCTTGCTCCTTTCCTGCTCGGGTGGGCTGAGGACTAAAGCAATTAGAACTACTCAATACTTGGATGTGTCAGCTTAGTGGCATGCAAAAAATCCGCAAGAAATTAGATAAACTACATCTGTTGACTATAAGAATTCATATTAAATTACATTTATCTAAAGCTCATTCTGAGGTGAAAACAGAAAGTGAAAACAGAGACTCATGGTGATTTCATTGGGATGCAAAGCTCTGGCACTTGGTTTCAAAAGTACCTGTTAAAATGTCTTGACGTTTTGTTTTGATTTTTCTCTTTCCCCACCTCTATACTTTTAATCTTATTCCATCCTGTAAAGTTTTTCTTACCATCTCCATGTCACTCCCAATGAGGACCTTGCCAGACTCTTTCTCGTCTGCCCTCATACTCTTTCTTGTTCTCTCCCTTAGCTTCTGCTGTTTGTGCTTGGAGCTGCTGAGGAATGTTACATGATCTATTTCTTGACATTTGAAATTTTTCTATTAATTCAAAATTCTTAGTTTAATTTGAAAACAAAATTAAACGTGTTTGATTTTGAAAGAGGAAATTAATCATATGTCGTTGTTGCTTCAAATTTTTGATATTTCACTCAAGAAGGAATAATAGAAATTTCCAAATAGTTTTTTATAGTCCAAATATGCATCTTTTCAACAAAAAATTAGTTTTATTCTCAAGAAAATCATCTAGCTCTATGTGATCCTTTAATGCATTACATCATCTCTGGAGGACATGTTCTTGTATTTCAACTAAAAAAAAAGTGTTTACCTTTCTTTCTTTACATTTCTTTACTCTGACTTACCTTTTGGTATTGTATAACAACTAGGAATGCACACAAAACATCTATTTTTTGCATATTATTATGCATACTTCATCTACACCTCATAAGCTCTTCCTAGTTGTACTACTGACAGTGTCTGTTATGGTTTTTTGGATATTTTAGTCCTTCAATTTATTGAATGGAGGATTTGATGTCAGGAGGGAATGAAGAATGCAATGAACTTTGAAGGTGCTGTGCAGTATCTGTACACTGAATTTACATAAAGCAGATGCTGACAGTAATTACATCTCTGCTACTGGGTGCTCATTCTACTTGAGACATATTTTGGCTTTGTGGATTATCTGAGAGAAAAGCCTGTAAATGCAGCTTCTGTTTTCTAACAGTGTGAGCAAAAGCCTGCATCTCACCACACCTGAAAGCAGCTGGGAGTTCTGCAGCTTGCAGCTGAATCATCCCTGTGTGTTTATTTTAATGGCACTCTGAGGTTTTTTCACCCTAATTGCTGTGGGTTTTTTCATACCCCACAATTATTTTTCCACATACAAAGCAATTTAATTCCTGCTTGCTTAAATGGATTAAATCCTGTTCTGATTGCATGTCTTCTAACTTGACAAGAGTCATAAGCATAGGTGCTAGATACTATAGAAAATATCACATGTAATTCAGAATTGGGCTAATTATTAGTTCTTTACTGAAGAGGTCACTAAATCTTATATGAGTTTGGTATACAAAGCTCTTTTGTTGAACTCTGTTCTTTGCTGAAGGCCAGTGTAATCCCTAATTGTGTATCCCACAAACAAGAATGAGACTGAGCAAAGGATCCCTCAGTAACATGCTGGGCAGGGCTCGATTAAAGAGATGCAAGACTTCAGCCTGCTGAAAATGGGCTGAAGTGGAGGGTGGCCTGTATTTCAAAGGACTTAAAAGTCACATAGAGTTCAGCAGCCTGGGACACTGCTTTCTGCAAAAAGCACAGTCAGAAACAAAGCTGAGATTCGTAATGGTGCTCTGCAAGTTTAAAAAATGTTTTGAATGTGAGATTGAAGAAAGACAGTTCTGGCACCATTTTCTTTTATTTTCTTTACTAACAAAAATACCCCAGCCCAAAAATAAAAGAAACGGGGGAAAAAAAGGAAGAAGGAAAGCAAGCTTCTGTGAAGGCAGATAGAGTAGCTTTAGATATTACTGTTTCCTTAAAGAGGAAAGAGACACAATCCTGGTGGATTTTTTTGGTTGGGAAACCAAACCATGGGGAATGTGGAGTTGAAGGAAGTCAGGAACAGGGAGTAGAATTGAGCACAGTGCAGAGGAAAAGAGGCTGGAATAGTAGGGTTGTCAGGTGTGATTTATGAGGGAGGAAGACGGTTTCAGGTGAGCTGCTGGATCCCCAGGGAGGCTGGTGAGGAGGCTTGTTACCCTTGATTAGAATCACTTACTGCTAAATTGCCTAAGACAAACTTGCCTTTATGATGTGGATGCACACAAGGAGGAAAATGAAAGTATATTGCAATAGTGAGTAATGGTTATAGAAGCATTTTCATACTTAGGGGTTAGAGGTGCATTCCCTACCAACTCAGCTTAGTTAGAAACATTCCTCTTGTATATTAAAAACTTAAAGGAGGATACTAAGTTGTTAAAGAAAAGAGATCAGCACATCATCTTGTTTGTCCTCTCCGCTAAAACCTTGCAGTTCCTTGCCACTATGAAACAAGGTGTTATTGATTCCTGGAGAAAATTTTGATCATTTTCTCTCTTCATATTATAAGAAATATGGCCTTTAATGGCTCCTCACTATGTATTGTTCCATAAATCATTGTAGCACAACAGTAGATCTCTGACTGGACCTGACACAAGGCCCTGATGTGCCAGTGTCTTCCCAAAAGAAGCAATAGAAGACTCCTGTAAACTTTCCATTGTACTCTGCTTTTGAGATGAACTTAGAAATAATGACAAGGAAAAACAACATATTACTGATAATAAGTATGAGATGACTCATTTCCCAAACATTGGTAGACACTGGCTAATAACAAACCTAGCAGCAGGACCAGGAAATTACCTGGCTTTGTTGGGTCAACTGGCTTACAACATTCCTGCTGATATTCAAACAGTGATATAAAATATAAATACCCAGAAGTTTCTGTGAAAAAAGAAAAAATTCTACTGCTCCCACTCCCTACTCAGATTCTTTCTATCCTCACCCAAAATCCAGCTTTCAACCTGCTGTCTTTATGTGTTGACTTTTAATAGTTACTTTATTTTTTAACTATTAGAACAGCACCTCAGTATGTATCTGTGAAAGTGGACTGAGATAACTGTCTTTATGGGCTTCTGAAAATCTAGGTCAGAGTGCATTCAAATTCTGACTGATGTAATAATTTCTGGTGGCAGAAAGTCTAATAGAGTAAAGCTATTTGTACTTGAATGTCAACTCAAATGCTTCCCGCACTGAGGGTTTTTATCTCCTTCCTTCATGAGCAGCACAGATAATGAAGAAATCTGTGACACAATGTCTTCATTGTACAAATGACTCTTGGCACTTTGTCTTTTGATTCTTGCTCACAGATGAAAAGACTGCCTGGCTTTCCAGTAGAGAGTGAACTGCATCTTGCCAAAGATGCAGAGAAAGCAGAAGGGTTGAGGCACAAATGTGTGTGTATGGTGGAGGTCCCTTTGATTATGGCACTGAGAACATTCATGTGGTGTGTTCAGCCTGGTTAATGACACCTTCTGTTTCAATTACTACAAACATTTGACTTCAGCTCAGGCCCTGAAACCCATCAGCTCTCTGAGGCTGGCACGGAGACAAGAGACCCCTGAGGTCTATAAGTGCTGTTTGAAACTAGCCCTGCTGTGAGCAGAGGGCTGGACTAGATGATCTCTACAATTTCCTGCCAGCCTCCAGAATTACATGGTTTCCTTTGTTTCCACGGGGTCCTGAAAGGGCCAGGGTAATGATGCACGTGGCAGGCACTGCTGCTCCCTGAGGAAGATAGGTGGCTTCTGAATTTTCTCCAATTTTCTGCTGCCCCCCAGTATTTTTCATCCTTACCAGTGCTCAGCCTTCACAACTGAAGAGGAGCAATTAACCCCAGCAGGCCCCTCTCCCAAGTGCTGAGGCTTTTTTGTTACTTTTTGCTAGCAGGGAGATGAACTCTTTTTTTAACCTTGACTTAGTTCTTCATGGAGTTAAAAACTGCCAGGAGGTGCTCCCCAACAGGAGCCCTGCCCCCATTCTCCCTGTTCCCATCTCAGTCTGATGTGGTGGCATCACACTTCCTTCTCTTTGGGGATGTACTTGAAGTGGGCTCTGCCAGTTCCCTTCCTCCAGATCTGCTGTGAGGGCTCTGACCCTTTGAACTCACTTCAGTGAATGTGGGTTGGACAGTGAGCATAGTCCTCTCAACAAGAAAGTGCTTCCTGGGAAGCTGTGAATCACTCTCTGGGGCTGTTGTCATGATTTCCCTTCTTCACCTTCAGCACTGGAGATCCAGACACCCACTCAGCCAGGAAGAGGCTCTCAGCAGCTGGGGTGTATCAGTGCAGGGACCTGCTCCCCAGCTGCCCAGGAAGCTTTGTCACAGCTTTGGTTGCTCCTGTGAGATGGGTGGGAGTGGAGCTGAGTGTTGGGAACACCAAGAGCATCCTCTTCAGGGGCACCAGGCTGGAAGGAGAGCAGCTGTGAAATTTGTGCTGTGCTCGGGAGGGATTCAGCATTCACAGCCTGGATCAAGCAGCCTGTCCACTGGACATGCTGTTAGTGTTTGTTGTCACAGTGTCCAGGAACTGTGCTGATGGATGAGGACCTCTGCTGTGGCTGGTACTGTGTAAACATGTGGTGCCTACAAACATCATTCCTCCCCCTTCTCACACCCCCTCCTACCCAGTCTATGCACTGGCTGTAAAGCATGAGGCAGCAGGAAGGTCCAAGCAGTTGGAAGAAAGTAGGGAAACAGTTTCTAAACTGTGTACCATGGAAAAAGGGTTGTGTGTCCTTGGAAAAGGACAACAAAATGCTTTTTGCTCCTGTTTAATGAGTACTCCCTGCAAGCATGAGTTTTTGCAAGAGGTGCCTTACTGAGAAGGTGATGAACAGACTGAATGGTGCTGGGAGCTAATCCTTCTGGGTAGATGGACAGATAGGCAGAAATCAGGAAGGCCTTGAAGGGTAGGATTAAGTATTTCAGGGTTTTTTTCCAACAAGGAAAGGATGTGATGGAAAAAAGATGAGAGAGTTGATTTTTTCAGCTGCTTTCTAGGTGAACTGGAGCAAGACAAGACTGTGCTTGATAGATCCTGTTAAAAGGATGTTGCAATACTTGACATGATGAGAATGTAGAGAGGATTTTTGCCTGGCTCTTTGGAGCAGGAAATGTCATAAAAATAACTGCTGTGATTTATCTGTGGGCTGAAGCAGAAGACTCAAAAAGAAGCCAGTCTCCAAGTCTTTTCCCTTGGTTTTGGATAGACAAAAAGCTTAGCTTCAAGTGAGGAGACAGGAGGATAAAAGGAATTAAGAGCTGTATTGAAAATGCAAATATAGCAAATATAGTAATATTCTTTTTGCTTGCTTGGGAACACTTTGCAACTGACATCTGAACTTCACTATTCCTTTTGTGATAGCTCCTTCACTGTTTATGAATCTTAATCAGCCATTTGGTGGGCTACTTACTGAAGGTTTCTTCTTTTTGTTGTCAAAAGCAGACATACAAATAATTAATGTTGTACTTCTAGTTAGCTTTACTGAAGCTGCCAGTTTGTAGTGTGGAAGCAAAAAAATTCTGTAACAGCTCATGATATATGACTGGTGATCTGGAGTGTTTGCATGGGGTTAGTTGGGGAAGTGGTTGCTAGCTCTGGAAAGCACAGGGGAAAAATACAGTTTTGATTCAGACTAAAAGTTAAGCATGTCTGGATAAAAGTAAGTGGTTAGATTGGAGCTCTTGTTTTACAGGAGTTTTTATAACCCTTTGTTAAACAGTCATGCCCATGGTCTGCACTACAGTTCATTGGCACACGAGCATGGCACATTCCTAGGTGGCTTTATTGGGAGCTTACCTTTTAAGTCATTTCCGTCTTCCATTGTATGTTACTCCCTTTTCAGTTTTATGTACATTAGATTTCAGATTGCCAAAAAACCTCTGTTATCTAAGTTGTAAAGTTATGAGAACAGATAACAACACTTAGAGGGAGAGGATAGAAACTGGTTATCAGGGTGTGCCTTGTACACAGAGGAAAAGGAATGAGGGATGAAAGGAATGGATACCAAATATCAGATATATTGAAAATAGACCATGGTTAAAATACTGGTTCATAGGAATATAGAAAATGTCAAGAACTTGATATGTAGGTGGATTGAGCAGGTTAATTTTATAACTGATGTTCCACGTTTTTCCACAGAGGATAAAATCAAAAGCAGAGGGAAGATCTAAACAGATCACAGAGTATGAGAAGAGAGTTTAGAGAAAAACAGTGGAAATTAAGATGAAGAGGGTGAGTTCTGGACTACATTGCAGCATCTGCTTTCCAGTAATGAAGAAAACCAAAGTTAAATGTACTTCTGTGAAATCCCAAAATTCTGAAAAAGGATGTGTACTGTTTGAGTGCTGAGTTTCCAATTGCAAGTCCAAAGCAGGTGGGTTTTTAATGTTTAGTTTTGTCACATTTTGTTTCTCTGTGTTTGATCTGATCAAATATAATGAGTGAAAGTGATTAAAGTGCTAAGATGTACTGTAGGCTATCTGTAGTTTATCAGATACCAGTCAAGGCTAAGATGAATCAGTGCAGAATGATGCAATGACTGTCTCACTGTCTTAGCAGGGCTCACTTTCCCTTTAGCAAGGGTTTGCCTCTGCCAGACACACTGCTGAGAGGATGATAGCTTCTCACAGACAAACATACTCTTTCTTACAGGAAACTCTGTCTGTTCTGCAGTAAACTTGGAGGGAAATCTCTTCAGTTAAGCAAAGTTTCTGCATCTCCTGTACTGGAATATCCAGCATCATCTTCACCACATACAACACAAGGGAAAACAGTCCCTGATTTTTATTTAGAAGCAATTACTGTGCTTTCATAAAACATTTGAATTGTTTTTCAAGTCAAGAACCTAAGTGTTATATTTTTAAGAAGATTTGTTTTGTTCAAAGCATACAAGTAGGTCTTGTAGCCTTGGAAGTTTTTTCACTTTCATATTGGATTTGTAAGTGTGTTTTTTTTTTTTTTTTTTGCCAGATGGATTTGAGACTTTTAGAGTTTTGACAGATAGGAATGTAACCAGAGGCTTGTACAGCTGGGATGTTTACACTACAGTTTGTAAATTTTCCCATATGAGAGGATCCCTCGTAAGCCCACGAGAAAGTCTGGCCATTTTAGTAGGTGGTGTTGTCATAGACATATCAGCTCGTGAGGCAGCAGCACATGGGGGTTGTAGTGGTGTGAAGCCAAAAACATCTGCTCAGCCACAGGTGAGCTGAAACTTTTATTTCCCCTCATCTGGTACACAGATGCCAGGCAGGCAAATAATCCCTCATGCTCCTGCCAGAGGAGATGGCTCCCATGTCTGGATGACGTGTGGGTGAGTGCAGTCACAATACGAGGAAGGAGGATGACACAAGGCAGTAAGATAAGGCAGCATATTTGCTCCTTTCCTGTGCTGGAGACCAGAGCTCATCAGAGCAGTGACGTGAGCACGCTTCAGCAGTCCCCTGGGTGATTCTTCTGCCTGCCATTTCTAAGTGATTGGTAAGGAGGGAGGGACAGACCCCCTCCCAGTGGCTGGGGGATCTGGCTTCCTTTAACCTTCTGAGTCTAAACCTAACTTCACAGCTGAAAAATTTGTACTGATCAGAATTAGCTACAGAGTGTATTTTTGTTTTGTTTTGTTTTGTTTAATGATGATGAAGTCCCATTAAGTGCAAAGCACTTAACAACAGTTGAATTTTGATCCAATCAGATGTTTATGTTCATTTCTCATGCAGAATGATACACAGAAACACATGAAGCAACTTACAGTGGTAAAGGTTAACATTAAAGTATAAAAACCCAAAGCATATCTTTAGGCGTGTTTAACACTGACACCTGAACAGTTCATGCAAACCAGATTATAGGTAAAGCCATTTGTTGCAGATTGGTAAATATACTCTAACCTTTATCCGCTCAGCAAACACAAGGAACAATTGAACTTTGCATTAGTTGTTTTTATTATAAGCTAAAAGGGAGTATCAGAGTATTTTTTTTTCAGTTTGACTCCAGAGTGAGCTAGACTATAGAGAGAGTACTCTGTCTGGTTGGTTTCCTCTGATGACAGTGCAGCCTTTTTGCTGTGAAAGGACAAAATACCTTTTATAGGAAAATATGAGCATAAACCCATGAAACCTGATGTGGGAACTTTGGCAGGTATAGCTCATGAAACTACATCTAAATAGTTTCTTCTTTCTTGGTTTTACGCTGGCTAGAGTATTTACTGACTGTGCTGCTTTTATGTTGTTATTTCCTGCTAGGGTTTTCAGTGCACGAGCTGTAGGAGCTCTTTTTTGAGAAAAAAATATTCCCAGTAGTTCATTTGTGTCAAAACTTTTCTGGCCTGCGCTTGAAGATACAGTATGCAGTACAAAGCAATGAGAAATGGCTATTTCAGGAGCAGAATTTCACAGCCTGGTGCTCCTCTCTGTTAAGCACAACTCTGCATGGTTTGTGTTCGTCCTTTGATGTCAGGGTGCCTTGGGAAGCACATTATGGGAAATGAGCTGCCTTGAACATACAAATGTTACTTGCCTCCTTGTCCTGCATTGTGGAAGGTATGTCTTGTAATCAAGCTTAATTTTTCTCTTTATTTTAGTGTTATCTTTTATTGTTAATGGGTTCTGGGTTTATGGTTTAATGAGTTACTCTAGTGTTAATAGATTCTGGGAGGAGAGCTCTGAATTGCTTTTTGCTGTGACAGTGTTGGGTGTGAAGATCTATGACCATTTTCATTGTGTGGGATTTAATACTTCAATTTCAGGCAAGGAGCCAAAAAGGCCTTAGCTCCTGTGTACACAATTTATGTAGACACTTATGTAGTTCAGGGAGCCTGAGATCTAAAGATCAATGCAGTTCTTCAGAACATGGGCTTGAGCATACCTGCAAAGGGCCTGAACTTTAATCCTGATTTACATATATTTTAATCCTGATTTACATATATTGTAATCCCGATACGCAGGCTGTTAAGTTTTCTTTTTACCCTGCCTTGTCTAAGATTGCTACATGCTTGTCTAAAAATAAAGTCTCCAATTAAGAGAGACAGGGTATATCTTGGATGGACTAGTGACCAGTAGCTGGTATAGTTCAATGCCTTTCTGCTCTTAGGCCACTGGCCTCTGGGCAATCTGTGCCATTGTTTCATCACCCTCACTGTAGAAAAATTTTTTTCTTATATCTAGCCTAAAACTACCTTCTTTATTTTACAACCATTATTTCTTGTTCTCACTACATCCCCTGTAAAAAGTCCCTCTCCAGCTCTCTTGAAGCCATTTTAGGTACTGGAAGATGCTCTAAAGTCCCCCCAGAACCTTCACTTCTCCAGTGTGAGCAGCCTGAGCTTTCTCATCCTTTCTTCACAGCAGAGGTGCTCCAACCCCCTGAGCACCTTTGAGATTCTCCTCTGGATCTGCTCCAAAAGGTCCACATCCTTCTTATGATGGGAGCCCAGGGCTGGACACAGTGCTCCAAGTAGGGCTTGTGAGAGCAGGGCAGAGGGGCAGAATGCCCTCCCTCAACCTGCTGGTCCTGCTGCTTTTGATGCAGCCCAGCACATGGTTGGACCTCTGGGCTGTGAGTGCACCTTGCCAGTCTGTGTCCAGCCTCTCATCCACCAATTAATTACCACTGTGTAATCAAGTCTGAGAAGAGAACCTTGGGAAATGGAAGTGAACCTTGAGGGGTGGGATTCTGGAAGGCTTTCTCCAGGAAACATGGCTTTATGGATCTCATTGCTGCAACCTAGTCTGTATTCTGGGCTTTAACACCTTTTATCTTGTAGGAGGACACCACAGGCCAAGTGGTATGCACCGGAGCAAATGTGACTGGTGTAATTGTACCAGTTCCCAGTCTCAAAGGGGTCTTACCAGTTCCAGAGACTTCCCTTGTTTTCCAGTCTTTGTTATGTATAGCATGAAAAATGTAACCAAAACTGCTTTTTCCCCTTTCTATTGTTTTTCCTATTTTGACCTGATGTATATCAGATGATTCTGGCTTTTAGAAACACATGTATTTAAAAAAAGAAATGTACATTTTTCTTTCAAGAATACAAATATTTAGTTTAGTAATACTTTTTAAAAAATTATTTTTCCAAATTAAACTATAATTTTGAAAATCTACATAGAATAAAAAGCAACATTCATTTGTTATTTGTTACAATGTTTAGCTACTATAGAACTGTAATTCATGATAGTCAACAATTCTAGTTTTATTTCAGCTATGCCTTTTCCACTTTATGATGTTGTTTTCCCTAAATACCATGTTAGTATTGAAGATATGCCATAATGCTCCTTAGTACTAAAATTTTTATAAGTGTATCTGTCTGTCATACACACTCATTTCCTATCTTGAAATTATTGTTCCAGAGAATTTTCTCCTGGTGTGTTATGTTAGACCTTAATTGTCACTGTTATCTTAGAGTTTTCTTAGGGTTTTGGAAAAAATAAAAATAATGCAGGAATTAGCCCTTTTAGGCTAAAGATATAAAAATTTCCAGAACAGAGTAGTAATAATGCAGTTGTCAAAACCACAGTTTCTCACAAGTAAAGTCACAGCTGAAAAATGTAAACCAAACAAGCCCTGTTCCCTAAAGGCTGTTTCCATTTAAAAGAAAATGCTCCTCACTCTTTTTCAGATTTCAGATGTGTATAAAAGAGAGGATAGTGCACTTGGCAGCTGAATTAATTCTCCTGAATGCTCCTTGTTTTGGTGAATATCAACCATTCCAGTACCAAAATCACTTTTGTTCCATACAGGTTTGTTGTTCCTTCAGCTTTGTTATTAATAATCGCTTACTTGAAGAATTGTGAAATGGCTTTTACCATACTCTCCCAGAACAGCTCCTAGAAAAATGTGGTCACATCCTGGAGTCTTTTGCATCATATCCAATTTCTTTGCAATAGCATTCTGAGAAATCTAAATACAAAAAAGACCCAGTTTGTCTCACTGCAGAGATAAACCATTACTTAGTTCAAGCTCAATGAATAGAGCAATATCTTGTGGACAATTTCTTCAGCTGAGTTAGTTCTTTTCCAGCTCACAAATCTTCTGTTTTACATATAATATGTTATTATTATTACTCCCAGTATTATTTCAATGCCAGAAAAATGTAGTTGCAGAAAAAAGTTCTGTTCTGTCCATAGCCCAGAGTAAAAGGTTTCTGCTTCACAAAGGTTGCAATTTAAGAGTAAAACAACCCAAGTGTCTGGAGGACCCATGTGAGGAGACAATAGGACAGCAGTGATCACAAAGAGGGATGGGGATCATTGTATTCAAATTGATTGCAGTATTCAGTAAGTATCACAGTGGGGGAAAGTTTTTTAGCAGGTACTTGAAGAAGAGTAGTAATTTTCATGTTGCTGGTATTAGTGGAAAGATCCTCTACGTTTCAAGTGCAAAGTAGTTATAAAAACAAAGACAGAAGTTTAAAATGTGAAATGTAATGTTTAGGGAACAAGCATGGCTGGCAGGTGGAAGCTGTAATCTGACCTTGGTTTTGCATGAGAAATGGTGAACATAAATGGATTTTGTTATGAAAAATCTTGAAGGGGAAGATCAATAGTCTCTACTTGATGTGCTGCAGCAAAGGAAACATGCAACTAAGATGTTCTAACAAATGAAAGAAACTAATTTTGAAATAGTATGTAGATTTTGTATGAAGAGGTAAAGAATATCCTTTTTAGGAGAAAGACTTAATAGTAAGGAGATGACTACCTGAAGAGCAAGTCTTAGATAGGAAAGAGAATAACACCTCTTGGTGGTGTACAAAAAGAATTGACAAGGCTTAGGTCTAACCTCAATCTGAGGACTCAAGTAAAATCCAGAGTCAGAAATAGTGAAATGAATGTTATAGTGATGTCACTGCAGCTTATTCATTGTGCCTGCAAAAGGGTGAAGACATTCAGAGGGGAATTGTGAGTTCTTTTTGGATTTTATTGGGTTTGAGGAGTAATTTTACATCTCCAAGAAGATTCTTGACATATGAAAGAACATTTTGTTAGACAAATTTACCTGGTGTTCAGGGGTGGATCTGTAAACTGTCAGATGAGACATGGGAGCTGAGTTTGTAAATCTTTTGATTCACTGAATCTAAGGTATAAATGCAAAAGTGGAGAGGATTGTATAATTATGATCTTGGAAAACAGTTGACCTCAAAAATGATAAACATCAAATATTGGTTTAGAGGAAAATTAAAATCCAAACCTGCTTTCACTATAGGGTTCAGGAAGGATGGAGGTGATGGATTGTTGCATGAACAACTAATTTTAGCAAGGAAGAAAGGAAGGAAGCCAAGCAGACTACACAGCAATTTAACCATTATAAAAATAAACAACAGCATTTGTAGGAAGTGTATAATGTTTTGCTAAACCAGCCAAAGTTGCTGGAGAATAACACACCTATAACCTGGTTTTATTCAGAAATATTGGATTGCCTAATAGAATATAATACTTGAAATAATGTTTAGGTTTTTTTAATTCTTATAAGTTTAAAAGCAAAATATGTAATGTAAGGTTGATAATAAATAAAGGGCTTATCTTTCAAGCAAAAAAGCTGTTTAATATCAGAATAATATTAGAACCTAGAACCCACTCTTTCATTTGGTTTTTAATAGCTTTGGGACACTTAGCTCTTTTTGTCCTCCAAAAAGGATTCTTACTGATTATCTTCTTTGCCTGACACTACTCTTGCTTTCGGTGAAATTGGTTATTAATTTCAGTTGTTGCAAAAACATTATTTGGGGGCTTTATTTTTAGGTCTGGAACCATAAATAACTCAAAGCATTAGTATTACAAAACTTAAGAAGCAAAGACATCTTTGCAGAATTTCTAGATGAGGCATAGTATGGATTTCACAGTGGATTTTATTTTAATTTTTTAAATTTAGAATATTACTGTATAATTTATGTATGTAATGTATCTATATAGTATAAAATAATTTTATATTAATATAAAATTATTTTATTTATTTAAATTATTTATTAATATTGAATTTTGTAATAATAATGTTTAAATTTGTTTGAATTAAATAGTTCACTTGCTGAGGCTTTACTTATTAGCCACTAGACTTGGTGAGAGCAGAAAATATGAAGAGTGTGTTTTACAGTTTAGCTCCAAAAAGCCATAAGGAGAGATTTAAAAAATTGTTGTGCTGACCCATCTATGACAGGTAAAAGAACAAAAAATAGCAAAAAATTATGTTGAAAAAGTATGCTCAGAAATTATGGGTGTTTTGGGTTTTGTTCATTAATGACTTGACAGGAAGTTTCCTAGCATGCAAGTTCCTTCATTCAATCATTTTCTTTCAAGTGCAGCACAAAAGCTTGGCTCAGGAAATATAATGTAAATGTAATCAGCAATCTGAACCTTAATGAGGAAGTGAAATTATTGTCATACAGCTTCTGAATGGCATTTCTTTCTCCTTTTTTTCCACGAACAAGACACCATTCTTACATCATTTGACTGCAGTTGCCATTGACACCATGATATGAGGCTATGAGGTAACCCTTTTCCTGTCCTTTTTCTTATCCCTCAAAATGCACTCTCAAAAGTTGGATTTGCTGCTGTTCCTTATGTCCCTCTTGAAAACCCTGCCCAATTCTTTTTCAGTTTTGAGTTTGCCTCCTCAAGCGCATCTTGCCACAAGGCAGAAGGCTTTGAGCTTGGACCACAGTGGGAAAAATGGTTTACTCTAAATTCAATGGCCAGCTGGGATACCTGTGTTAGAGCCAGGGATGGTCTGTTGTTTGGGATGAGTGTTTAAGGCTGGAGAAGGAGAGGAAGGTTTCTTGTGGGAAGGTTTCTCACCTTCTCTCAAGGTTTCTCTCTATAGTAACAGAGCTCGCTGGCTACTTCAGAAAATATTTTCTCTAGGTCTGGTAGTGACTAAAGTGCTTAATCTCTGGTTATGGAGATGGGTAAAACAGTGTTTTGGTTAGAGGTTGTTGAAGAAATCATCCAGAGAGGATGGTTTTTCTGCTGGATTTTGTCAGGTAGAGTGGGATCCTAAGCACATGGGAACAAATACCTTACTCTTTCTTCTTGGAGATGTTGAAATTTCTGCTCAGTTCATATAAAACTGTGCTCAGGCACAGCACTTGAGAAAGTAGGGCTGGGACAGCAAAGTTTGTTATTGATTGTTATTGTGATGCCTATGAAGAGAAAAAAGAATACTGTGACCTCTGAATGCAAGTGTCTTTCATTGCTTTCTCAAGTGTTAATTCCAGTCCCAAAACTCAAGGTAACTTTAGCACCATGTGGTACATCAGTCAACTGCAGAATGAAGTCTAGGAAGGGCCTTGTTCTTCATCATGATATCTTTATGGTAATGCAGCAAGAGAACTTCTGTGGCCAGTAAAGATTGTGCTGAGTTCAGGGTCTGCTGAGCGAGGCCTAGGGTGGGGCTTTGGCTTAGAAATGGCCTTCAGCAAGCAAACCCCACAAAACAATATTAGCTGTTTGGAACTGTAGAGACTGCAGAGACAGAAATGAGAGCCTGTGTTGCCTGCTGTATTTCAGATACTTGGAGATGGCTCTACCAGGGATGAATGTAGGGTTTGAGAGGATCTGTTGCCCTGGGGGACTTAGTTGAGTGCACCTAATGTGACTCTGTTTGCATTCGAGCTTTCAAAGTCCTTTGATCTCCAAGAGTTTCTGGAGGATGCAGATAAGAGATATAAGAGTGATGAGTGTTGGTGAGTGGTATAAGAATGATAAGAGAACTATGAGTGATGTCTAAATGCAGGTGAAACCAATCTGCTCCATGAGCATCAACCCTTCAGCCTTAGTTAACTCCAGAGTATTGAGCTGCCTCAGCTTGTGCAGCTGGACAGAATTTTCTTGATATCCATAACTCACTTATTCTGTGGATTTCGAAGTGCAGGGGTTTACTTTTTAACAAAAGAACACTTTAAGCTTTAGCTTCTTCCTACTATCATGCTTGTTTCCTGTCAGCCCTGACATTTCTTGGGCATCAAAATTTCACCAACACAAAAAGCCTCTGCATATTTGTGGGATATAGAAGTAGGAATATATTTTCACATGTAGAAGAAGCTACGAAAGTGGCAGGCTAATCCAGTGAGTGTCTGCCTGTGTGGGAGGGAAGGAAGAGGTTGGCAGTGTGTGGAAACTGATGTAACTCCTACTGAATAAGGAAGTTTCCCAAGTTGTACAGCTCATCAGATATGAGGAGATTTATCATTGTAATCTCTATAGCCAAGCCTCTTGGAAGAACATCTGGCAGATAGTTTTACTTCCACATTGAAAAAACAGCATTTCTGATGCTGAAGTGGGGCTCCAAGGAATTTTTTTCTCATTTTGAGGATTTTCAGAAATAATTTGAAATAATTAAAATTAAGGTCAGAACCAGCCTAGCTATATATAATGCAGTAGAACCTATGTCTAATTTCAAATCCATTCTTGCCATTAATAATTTGTTCCTTTTGAAAAATAACTCCAGGGAATTCATTATGTATGAGAGAGCATGAGTAGGGTTGCAAACATATTTGCAAAATACGCTTCTGTTCCATTTAATGAAACAAAGCACAAATTCATTTCTGCACAGGTGAGAGGGGCCTCCTTCTATTGATGGGTTTCTTTCTCTTCGAGAACTTGCATCAGCCTTTGCTGACACTAACAGGGAATAGGCTCAAATGTATTTTCTTTCTGCATTCTAGAAAATGCTGATTTCCAATATAAAACTGACTTAATATTACTATGTCAAATTCATTTTACACCATATTGTTGTTAAAATATTTTATGCTTTCAGTTTTCAGAAAGAGCAAGCCTCTTTCTTGAAACAGCAATTTTAGTCCTACAAAGAGAATGCTTCAACAAACAGTTCTATTATTCTGATTATACCCTCTCTTCATGAGGCTTAGATATAATTATGGGAAATTAGGGAATTTTTCTGCTGTGGAAACATAATAATAACCTCGGTTAGTATTTTTAGATCAGTTTTGAAAATGTTGTTTCGAATTTTACTTTCAAATGTCACATTAATCAGATCCTTACATGCTGGGAAACTACTGACTGACAGAGACAGCCAAAATCTTCTTAGTGGGGTAGATCAATTTGCATGTTCCTATGCTGAGAAAGCTGAAGGTCTTGAAATTTATTTTTTTAGTGGTAGCAAAAAGAGGTTCAGCAGAGTAGGGAAAAAGAAAAGGAAGGCTGGGACCATCAAAGCAGAGTTTGGGATGAAATAAAAGGAAGTAAGCATTAGATAGAGTCTGAGAATTAGATAGAGTCTGTTTTGGATGAAGACAGTTGTTGGACAAAACATTATTCTGAAACTGAGATGGGGCTCCTGAGAGGTGTTTTAAAGGCTTTTATTCCATTTTCAGTCTCATGTGAAGGGTGAGACAATACAGATGTTACAATTCACATCATCAAAATCAGAAGCCAAGCTATTGCCTAATTGCAATACATTTTAAGAGTTTTTTGGCCTATCAGCTTTTGCCACACAAGGCTGCAAATGCTTCTAAGCCAATTATCTTAAAATACCCCAAGTGGGTCCTTCCACAATACATCTTTCATAGTTTTATTTGTCAAAAATATCTAGTCTATTTTCAAGGTCATCATTTGAAACTTGTTTCTAATTCAATTTCTCTCTCAACAATATCTGTCCTATTCCATGGTCTTTCTAAGTCAGCATACTTTATCTCAGAGTTTGCATACAGGTGTACAAAACTATGTGAGCCTTCTGTCAGGCTTTGGGAATTCTCTACAAATCCATTTTCCACATTTCCCCCCTCTTTTTTGTACGGAAAAAACTTCTCTGATGGCCTTATTCATCATTTGCTGTACACAGTGAAGTACACAAGGCACTATCACTAATACTGCTACTATACAATCAATACAAATAAGCCTATTTTGCAAAGCTCCTTTAGCCAAGGTGCAAAGCCCCATCCTTCAAACAAGTCATCTAACCATGATCTATCTAATTTGATTTGCCATATCGCTCAGTTTTTGAAACTGTTTGTGGATGGACTCTGAATCGTCAGAAAAATTCATACAACACAATCCTTCAAATTCTTCACAACCATGCCCATGTGCCAGTAAAGGAAAATTGATGATGTTCTGTGAAGCTGCATGTCTGACAGCACTAACATCTGTCATCATATCAATAATTACAATGAAAGCAGCATTGACTTCTTTGCTCAGCCAACACCCCAATCTGTCTAATTGTTCCAATGCCATTGCTGAGGCAAGTTGAGGTGCAAATAAACCTGATGTAACTGTCAGGCTTTGGGAATTCTCTACAAATCCATTTCCCACAGACAGTGTTATCTTTCTTTTATTTCTGTTTTCCTGTTGTCTCCTTTCATGCTCTGTCTGCTGTGCCTTGGAGCCCCTTGCTGTTCTATCACTCACAGGCCTGTCTCCCCCCGACAGCTGCCTGGTGCCACCACCATTTCAAGAAGCAGTGGCCACACCTGAGTTCTGTTCTCTGCACCTATTATATAGGAGGTTGGGTTGGCCCAATGATCTCCAAGGACCTAGTGAGAACAAGCATCTCTAGTGGTCAGGGATCAAAATGGTTGAATGTTGGATGCAAGTCCTGGATCCCTTCCCTTACAGAGAAAATCACAGGATGACATGAATCATCTTCTTTCTGTGAGATTCAGAAGTATAAACATTATGAACTTTTGTTTGTCTAAGGACAAAAAGAAAGAAGCAGAGGTTTTTAGCTTTGGAAGAAATGGGATAGTTAACTCCATCTTTGTTTCAGACTTGAGAAATGGACTGCTGACAACTTTCTGATAAAGCTGACCTTGCACATGGCTGATCATATTGAAACCAACTCTAATTCAAAGAAACCCAGACTATGAATCTCTTTTGGTACAGATAGTTTTAATCCCTTACCTAACATAGTGTCTTGGAATAACACGGGCCTCTGTCCTGAGCAGAGACAGAGTTGTCACAAAAGTTTGTTCGGTCAAGGGCAGATAGTAGAGATGGGAAAAAAAAAAAAAAAAAAAAAAAAAAAAAAAAAAAAAAAAAACAAAAAAAAAAAAAACCAAAAACAAACACGCCAAAAGTTGAAGAAGGTGTATTTTTAGAATATATTCTCAGAGTCATCTTCATCAAATGATGAGCACACTCAATGGGGCTTCTTGATATTTTAAGTAATCCTTTCTTTCTTGTTAAATGTCTGAATGTCCACATACATCTAAGTGTTTATCTGACTGTTTAGAAGGCTAATAGCAAACTGAGGAGGAACAAGTTTCTTTTAATCTATTAGAGATTGAAAATGTGCATTTTGAAAGAAAAGGGAGAGAACTTTGCTGTGTGCTGCCTGACCTGTTCCTTCAGCAGAAGTCTGTACAACTTATGCATGTCCTTGATAGAAAGGTGTCCAGCTAACCATGGATGTGTCTGACTTGTTTTCCAGAAAGAGTTGGAAAATATTTAATTTACTGTGTCAAAACATGTGCCACAAGTAATAAATGAACACTTCCTTCACAGAAGAGAGTACTTCTAGAGCTAAACAGGTTTTTGTGGAAAGCTCTACTTCCAAGGAATCCATGAACAGTGAGGAATGTGGATATCTTGTTTCAGTTGCCTGAAAGCAGAACTTAGGGCTTTCTTCAGAACATAGGGGAGAAGTCCGCCTCCAAAGCCCTTCTGACAGTGAGGCTGTGAATTAGTTTGCCTGCTTTTGTAGAAGAACCATGGCTAACCTGAGCAAATGATTTCATTAATTTCATGAGGCTTCTGAAATTTAGTTCATAAGGAGATAGACCACACAAATAACCCTTAAAATAATGTTGAGAAGGCACTTCCAAAAAATTATTTGGGTAATGTTCTTTTCCAGCAGGACTTAGGAGTCAAAATTTTCATTGGCTTTAATGGGAGCTTGTTTTTCAGCTTCAGCTCAACACAGCAACTATTTCAGAGAAAAAAACTTTGTATGTCAAGTGTTGGGTCTTGGTTCTGGTTGGGTTTGGGTTCTTTTAAGCATTGGAGAGAACTCCCAAGCCAGATCTTCAGGGCTGCTTTGTAGATTATTCAAGCAGTTAATCTTTCTGGTCCATCTCTTGAGCTCTCCTTTGGCCTTTCCATTCTGAGACCCAGCTGGGAGGAATGTGAGAGAGGACAGACACCGTTTTGGGCTGTTTTAAACTCATTCCAACACTCTCAATGGAAACTACAACAATCAGCCTCAATTAGTCAGCGATCAATTAGCAACTAGTCAGCAATCTGACTGTTTATGTGCTCTTCTCTGTTCACACACAGGAAAAAGCACTTTGGTTCAAGCCAGGCATGGGCTAATTTCCCCAGCATCACTAATCCCTAAAAATACAGAGAAGCACTTCTGCCTCTGGGTGCCTGTTTTGCCTTGTCTTCTTGGTGGGCACGCTGCCTGCTGCCTTTCAGCTGACTCTCTCCTCATTTGGACTTAGCAGTAATGGACAAGGAGGCTTTGACTTCTGAGAAATGTGCAGTGGAAGCTGGGTGAGTCGAGAGATAAGAGTTACTTCTCCTTACAGAAGGGAAAAAAGCATGAGTTAAATGTCATGGTAGATATTTCTGTTTTCATGAACATGTTAAAGTAACCCTGATGAGCTTGATTTTGAGAATATTAGGCAGGGGGTAAAAAGCAGGACACTACTATTGAATTTTTGTGACTACATTTGGCACTTTGTCATACAGATTGGTTCCTGCATTTCCAATGTTTTTATTTTTGGCTCTGAAAGAAGTATAACAGATATTCCCAACACCCTACCGCCATAGAAGTTTTCTATTTTGGGAGCTATTCAGAAGGTTATTCAAACTGTGCCTTTGTGAAATACAGGGTGAAAAACAGTTTGTTAATATATTCTTTGCAAGAAAAGGCAATTTACTCAAAAACAATCAGCTCTGCAGGGAACAGTTTATTAGCAGATTCCCCTGGACAGTAAACTGTTGTTTAGTTTTACTATTTTTCTAGTGGTGAATGTTTCACTACTATTGCTCTCTCTGCTTCCTGAAGACATCATATTCATATGCTTAGTATCAGTTAAAATACTATTCATGTGTATTGCTTCTTATGGAATGTCCCTACCCTTAAATTAAGTTACCTCCTGGACGCAAGGACTCTGCAGGCTGCATCACTAGCTATCAGAATAGGCAAAAGTATGTCCTGAGGAAAACTTCAAGTGTAAATATTGACAGCAAACATTTATTCTTAAATTTTTATTATGTTCCATTTTTTCCTACTTAGCAACATCAAAAGGATCCCATTTAAGGGCCTCTCAGTAGCAGATGACGCAGCTGATGTCTTTATTTGACCTCCTGGTGACATTCTAGATATAATCACAAAGGCATGCTTTGTCAGAGGTCTTCTGCCTCTACTTGCCTATATGCAAGACCAATAGTTTTGGATTTAGGCTTACGGTTTCAGGTGTGGCTTAGTAACATTCTTCTTTTTGTTTTCCTCTTGACAAAATATTGATGCAGAGTGCCACTTTTCCTCAGAAATGTGTTGTGCCAGTCTATCCTGTTGTCTGATTAAGAAGCTTGTATTCATTTTCCAGTGGTCTCTGTGGGGCTCATTTTCTTTATGGTGGTTCCCTGGTGCTAGTATCATTGCAAGAACAATGTGTGTATTCAAGACTAATATGTGATTTTTAAGTTCAACAAGGTATATTATTTTAATGGTTTCAGGCAAGCTAGTAACAGCAATTCATCTCAGTGAACACTGTTATGTAATCACAGGAAAAGCTAAACTTTTTGCATTTTCCTATAAAGACAATATTTACTGACAAATTTGACATCTTTATATAAATTATAAAGTATATGGATTGTAAATGAACGTATTTTTGATCAAGTGAAACATGACACAATTATCTATGTTGTGACTAAACATTTCAACTTATAAAATACCATAGAAGTTCCTATTTCTATGATGGTTTTCCCAAAGATCAGCAAGTACTTGAGGAAGTTGTAGCCAAGTCCTTGTATGAACTCCAACTGTGTATTTCAAAACAGCTTTTTCAGAAATTTTGTTCTTTTATTATATTATTGTATAACATGTTTTCCAACTTGTTGGAAGAGTTGCTTCATTTCCAAACTTTCTCCTGCTCATTTGAATATATGCCTCTCTGCTGCACACCATACAGATGACTGGTTTCAAGTTTGAAGTGGTCTTTTGAGTGGTTATGCTCCCTCTCAAGGCAGTCACAGGGTAAAGTCAAAAGTAAGAAAGGAGAGCCAGAGAGGTATTTTAAGAAAATAATTGCTCTCTACATTGGTATCATCTTGCAGGGGCATCTGAAAATTGTCAGTTGTTCATTGCAGTGTGCTGAAAATCCATGGTGCCTTTTACTGAGCAAAAAGAGGGTAAGAATTAGGGTTTTTTTTCAAATAGTGATACTCACTAATATAAGAAAAGTGGAACATGCTGTCCTGATGTGCCAATCAACATCAGACATCTCATGGTGCTCTGTGTCAGCAGGGATAACGAAAATGTTAGAGTTCTCTTGTGAGAAACAGCAAAACAAATGGGATCTAATCCCAGAAAGTACTTGCAGCCTAGCATAAACATTTGGGGCAGCTGTAAACCAAGGCCAAATTCAATTTAATTTAGGAAGCAAATTCTGTGATGTCAAAGAAATTTGTGTGTATTTGCTTCATTTGTATACTTGAAAGATTCAGCCTGCTCCCAGCTGCTTCTTCCATCACTTATCAAATGTTACCATGCCTGAGCTGAGACAATGTAATTTGAAAAGTATTGAGATTTAGAAAATGAGATTAATTTGGTTTCTATTTTCACTGTACAAAACCCAACACCCTTTGATTTTAACATTAGCTAATTCTGATAATGAAAAATTTCTCTACAGTATGTTTATATCTGACAGATTCTTCATGTCACTCACTTAATGTAATACATGTATTTATTGTCTTCAGCAAATATAACTAATCTGGTACTTCTTGTGAAAATTAGCCTTCCACTAAGGGTTTTGTGTACTTATAGGAAGCATGTAGGCTTAAAAGATTATGTTTCCCAGAAACAAATAAGGTAAAACCCCTTGATCTGTCCAGATGTTTCCCCTAGGGACATGCCCTTCTCTTTGGGATTTCAACATTTGCAAGGAGTCATTAAGTTGCCCTTTTCAGATTTCATGCCTTTGTTGAAACACTAAAGGTTTCCTTTCTTAGTGAGAGCTGAGTATACAGATGAGAGTTATCTTTTGTAGTCCAGATAAATGTTGATTCTTTTAAGGTTATTAATGAGATGTTTCCTCAGGTATCCGGTATTTCCTTATTTGGAGTTTTCACTATCAATGCATTTGACACCTGCTTTCAGGAGCTCAAACCACTTCTCAGGTATCATATTTTGTCTCACATTAAGCCTTTATGTCTTCCTCTTTTCTTTTTCTCTCAACTTTTGCAGATAAAAATGCATACAATCCTTACAGGTTTTATCCAAGAAACTAATCCACACTGGGTTTTTCCAGCCTCAGTCTGCCTTAATTCCTCTTCTACCTTTTCTTTCAGAGTGATTTCCCAGAGAAACAGGATTTCTCTTTTCCTTAGGTCATCCCTATGGGTATCTTCCTTCAAATGAGAAGGTTCAAAAGGTCAAAGACTTTCTGTATTCCACCTGAGCTGGCCAGGTCCAGAGCAGGCAAACACTTTGGGTGATCTAGAGACCAGGTCTTCATTTCCATGTTACCTCTCTAGGCAGGGGTAGTTCCCACTACGCCCATTCTTTATGTTGCAAAACATATATTTGTGTGGCAAAGGAAAGCTGATGCATTTCAAGGAAATTTGTAGGAATGATCCAGAACTCTCCTTTGTCAGTCACATAACATCATTTTAATAGCAGATCATGAAAGTGGGGACCAAACAGGATCACCTGACATAATATTAGGATATCTTTTAGGGAAAATTGAACTGCCCTACAGCTTGCCTCAAGTCACATAACAAGAGTATAGTTCTCCCTTGATCTTGGGTTTGATAGTTCTTGTGTATGATTGTCTGCAGCTCTGAACCAATGGCAGACAAAAAGAAATTGAGTGAATTATGGGATAATTTTGGGGGCGGAGCATCCACCTACCATCTTGAAATAACACTTTGGTATGATAGAAAAAAACGGTGTTGCTTTTGCAGGAGAGAAATCTTACTTTGGTATGTGATGGCAGTGAAAACATGACACCAGGAAAGCACCAGTCACCCACAGAGCTTTAAGAAATGGCAATCACTTCTAAATTGAAAGCAACCCTCCCAAATTCTTCCTTTTGCTCCTGGTGTCAGTGAGCCATTAGGCTGAAAGCCTCTGTAGAGACTGTCTCTCTGCAAATTCGAACTGGGGAGTAAGAAGATTGCAGCACTGTTAAGGGTAGTGCTATGGATGGGAGAGAAGTGGTGTTCTGTCAGCCAGCAGGCACTGGCTAAGAGGTAGGAGAACTCCCTTCAGGGGTTCCAGTGTGCATCCAGCTAACTGGGCTCCTGGGAGCAGAGAGAGCAGGAAGCAGACATGGATGGATGGAAGCAAGATCAGCCAGTTCATTTTAGTCATTAGAGGAGTTTGGGCCATGGTAAGCTCTGCTGGATGCATCGTTGCATCTCATATATTTTGGTTTCAGTAATGGCAGGAAGGTTCAATGGTGAGAACAAATTGGTTTTTTTGATATAAGAAGTAAAATTAGCATGATTGCAAGTGAGAATTGGATAAGCTGAAGCAGGCTGTAACTCTTCTTTTTCTCCCAGAAAACAATTCCACCATATTATTTACTTTGTGATAGACAATGTTTTATTTTCAGGGTCTTTGTTTTTCAACATGGAAATTGGTAACAGAATTAAATAGGTAAGAAATATATTAGGAATAGGATTGTTCCTCAGAAGAGTCAACATAAAAATTGTAATTTTGAAAAGTTAATATTTATTTTGCAATTTTCTTCCTTTTTTAGTTTAATTTAATTGGAAGGGTTTCTTTTTCACTATGAACCTATAGTGCATAAAGAATTTGGCTGAAAATAGTGCTGAGATTAAGTAAGTATGTGTCAATTCACAATTTTTTTTTCCCATTAAACATGTACATAAAAGCTTCTCTTCCAGAGAAGAAATAGTTTAAATAAATTAAATCCAAGAGCTCTAAGCCTTATGCCAACCTGCGTGCCCTAACACATAAAAAAGAATGTGGGAACATTCCTCCCTGTTTATAAGGGATTCCAAATTCTTGAAGCTGAATTTGAAGAAGGAGCATTTTCGTAATGAGAATCATTACCTGCTCACACCTCCCCCCAGCAGGGCCGTGCCATGCCTGCCTGCACTTTACTTGTTTCTACTAGATAATGTCAGGTGGTTGAAACTGGAGTAGGCCCGTGGACTTTCACTCAGTGAAACATAATAGTTTTGCACTCCTACATCTTCTGTGTGTCAGCATTCTGGGGCATTCTTGCTTTCCATTTCACTGCTGAGGTGTTCCAGATCTTACCCCTCCCCAAGGGCAATTTGCATAGCTCCGTGCAGAGTGGTAATTTCACAGACAAATTCTCCTTTCTCATTATGAAAAACTGTGAATCCTCTCAAATACTTGCTGATGCCAAATCCAACTTCCTTGTTCTCTGTTAGTCCCCAAAAGGTTTATTTCTACATTTAATAATACCATAAATATGGGTGGAAGCTGCAGTTCTGATGCATTTTGGAAGGTTTTAATAGGTGATTCTGTAAGCACAAAGATGTTATGGAAGGAAAAATAAGTTCCTTATTTTAATTGGTTGCTACTTAACCATTTCAGTTAATGTAATACATGCTGGCCACACTTCTTTAGGAAGGCCTATTTAATAAGAATAAAAAGGTACGTGGTACAGAGTGGTGGCTTGCATCATTGCCTTTGGCCACAGCAAATGTGAGAGAACCAAAGAAGGAGCACAGCAGTATGTGTGCTAAAGCCAACCAACATGGGAATTCAGCAGCACTCCCCATGAAAGGCTTTCACAGTGGATAACTTCTGGAAAATTAATATGAACCACAGATTTTCAGAACTTGACTGAACAAGGTCTTGAGGAACTCCATCTGAACTCAAATCTGGCTGTTCCCTGAGCAGAGGGTTGCAGTAGGTCTTTTCCAACTTTGCTGATTCTATCACTATGTTTAGTGATATTTTAATTGACTAGCTTATATTTTAATTGACTAGCTTCAATGATTTAATAACACCTAATGTATGAAAATATTCCTTTGTCATAACAGTAGGAAGCTACAGAAGTGTCTGACCTTCCAGAAGACCCTGTGTTATTGCAGTGAACTGGCCATCATGGTACTTTTAATTCCATGATGATTTTTTTTTCCTGTTATCTCCTTGCATAATGCTGACTTCAGCAACTTCATCTGCAAAATTCTGCTGAGCTGAGCTGAATGTATGCTTGTGTCTACTGCTCAGATGCTCTTTTTGTACTTCTTCTCTATCAGTGAGAAGTAGGAAAGAAGAACTGAAGGCTAGGACTCATCAGCTTAGTTTAAATTCATATCGTCATAAACTAGGAAAGAATTTCTAAACAGATCAGTTTATTTCCCTTCTTAGGCTCCCTTTAACTGACCTTGTGAGAATGGAGGAAGGAGTAGGTTTCAGATGCTTGTGATATTACTAATGGTTTTGATGCTGTTCAGATAAGCAAATCAGGGAAATGTGATGTAGATAAATCTAGTACAGGCTGAATCAAGTGGAAGAATCAGGTGCTTCATGAGCATGTCTTGTGTCTGATAATATTTTCACTAAATTGGAGGACAGAAGAATTCAAAGTGATCTTGACAAATTGAAGAAATTGTTTTATAAAAATAGGATGTGTTTTTAAAACAAATCAAGCAGTCTGTCATAGATTTTTGTGGGGAACTAGAGTTTAAGTGACAGAAAAGAAAACTGAGTGAGTGAAAACACGATAAAGCATCAACAGTGCTGCTATTCTGCAAATGACAAATCCTGGGTCATACAAACAAAGCTTAGGCTGCAGGAAACATCAAAGTTTTCCACTTGACATTATCAAAATATTAGTTGCAGCTCCATGTCTAGTGGTAGTAATATGGCTTTAGAAGGATACTGACAGATTGAAGACAGTTCAGAGAAGAGCAGTAGCAATAAGGAGCCTTTTAGAATACATGAACTATGAGGAATGATGGAAAAAAATTGGCACTTGACTTCCTTAGTCAAGAAGGAAGACTAAAGGGAAACATACTGATTTTCAGATGCATGGAGAACTGCTGCAAAGGTAGAAGCAGTAGCTCCTTTTTCTCTATACCTACTATAGGTAGGATAGAAATACTGAGTTTCATCTGCAGTAAAGGATGATTTGATTAGTTGTTAAAGAAACGTGATGCGTTAAGGAGACATACGAGCATTAAGGATCATGAAAGTCTAGAAGATGGTTCTCTGGTGAGTTTTCAGTCATCATCACCAGAAAGAGCATTTCAGAGACATCCATGAAGATCCATGTGGATTGGTGATTCTGCCCTACAACAGGTAGTGTTAGTTAGCAGATATATATTAACAGAGTTCTCCTGTTGCTCAATTCTGTACAGTCCTTGGAAAAACCCAGAAGCTCGTGGCTGGTGGAGGCCAGTGGCACAGAGCTGTCAAATGCCATGTGGGGCATCTTTCTGCCCCATCAGCAGCTCATTGTTAACTTACACTGTGAACCTGGGCTTGAACTCCCACTCCCCACAGTGTTCATGTGTTCACCTCTACTTCTCTGGGCACTTCCAGTCCAGTTCCTGGTGAGCTGCTCATTCTGTGCCTCAGTGCAAAAGGAAAGCATGTATAAAGCATAAATAGAATTGTTAGTAAACCAGGAAAGTTAGTATTTCAGATCAGGACAGCTCAAGAGGGTTGGAAGATGGCCCAACTGCGTTGCATGAGTGCTAATGTGATCTCAGTAAACACATTTGACAAAACTTGGAAAGACTGAAGCAATGGTCTCTGGTGAATTTAAGTTACTTTCTCTACTGGTTGGATTTTGCAGGTTTCTTGTGCTGTGTCTCTGCATTTATAACCTCTTATTTAGCTAGAAATTAACTGCTAGCTAATGATACATATCATAGTTGTCTCCCTTCTGTTACAAAATGTGTGTTTGCTTCTAAATATGAACAATAGGCAACAAATCCTGAAACCTTTGGAAATTCCCTGTGCTCTTTTGTGACTGTTTCTGAAACCTCAGTTATTACCAATGTAGTAAAGAAATGGGAATTTTTCAGCTGCTTTATTTTACATGACCTTTCTTGGTTTTCCTCAAAAACTTTTCCAGTCCTCAACAGTGCCAATTGTAGTGTGTTTAACCTTCCTCTTATTCAAATACTCTAAACAGTCTGTGCTGAAAACTGGAAATACCTTCAGATTTATTTTAAGAAATTTATTAGGGTTTTTACACTTTGATGCCAAAAAGGACTGTGTGGTTGACCATCTACTATCATAGTTGCTATCTAACATGAAGTTTTTACATTTTCATTGAGGCCAAATTTCAACAGTTTGTCTCTGCAGACCACACAACAAACCCAATTCTATTTCAGCAAGAATATATCCATGGAATGTACACAAATCTCTGCAAATGTGGATAACATACTATTAGGTAAAGAGAACAAGAAGACTCTTGCTCTCTTTAGTTAATGACAGGTCAGAAATGGCATCCAAAATCCTGTATCTTTGCATGCAGGCTTATATGGGATGCATGATTTCTAACCAACTGTGCAACACTGCGAAGGGCAGCTTTGGTTTTGGTAGAAACCATAAAAAGTAAAAATTCTGAGCTAGTTCCCCATGAAAGTCACTGCACAAAATCCCTTTAAATACTTCAATGCCAATAATTCTGTAAGATTAGGAGGAGAAAACTGAGAATAGTTAAAGACAGTGCCTTAAGTCCTGTAATAGGCAAATAAAAAGGGCTAAGTTTACATTGGGGATTGAGATTTATTTTGTTTGCAATGCTAAAACTATTCTGATGATATCGTCTTTCAGGTGGTCTCTTGCCCTTGTATGTCAGCCTCAAACATCAACAGAGGGTGGTGACCTTTGAATCTGTAACAAACTTGTTGCTTTTCCAAGGAAAAATGTCTCAGATATGGCTTGCTGTCAAGTAGATCAGCATCAGCTTCTTGCTCAGCCCTTTCTGACTCATGAGGACAAGGGACTGTGAGATGATTCCCCACACTTGACTTGGTTGTGAGGAGTCAAGGGCCAGACCAGATGGTGAGGAAGGAAAAGATGCAGGAGTGGCATGAAGAGTGTAAGGCTGCAGTTGGTGGGAAGAAGAGAAAAATAATTTTTTTTTTTGCCCCCACTTCTTTAATCTTCTCTGTGTCTGAAAGGTACCTCAGTGCATCCTGAGAAAGCCTGTGTGTTTTCTACCAATCTGTGAAAAGTATGGTGAGGAGCTTATGTCAAGAAACACAGTTGTGGAAGTGTGGTATAGCTTGCTTTAAAGATTGTGGGGGACAGCCATCCCCAGCTAACCATCTTCCTGAGCTGGTTGGTTTTATCTGGTCTCAGTAAAGGCCAATACACTTCAAATCCATTAAAAAAAAACAAATAATCTGGATATCAGGACAAGAACTTTCTGCTTCCCTCAGTAATTTCTGTAAAAGCTACAAATTTCTGTCTGTCTTGGCTGTGATGAACAAATGGTATTTTATCTGCATTTTATCTTTAGTCTTCATTATTGGCTAAAAGTTACCCAGAATTTAAGGTTTTATCCAACAGGGAGGCTTTCCCCATCCCTTTGTTTAGCACACTGAGGAGCTGGGACACGGCCTTGTCTCAATTACCTCCTTTCTCCAGTGCAATCACCAACTTTTAAGTGGTAAACTCTTGTAATCCTTGTGGATAAGGGCTGGGATACTCTGGAAGCTCCTCAGGATGCAGCTCAGTGCTGGTGTCCATGCTTGAACGGCAAGGATTGGAAAGCCCTTCCTGCTGCCCACATGCAGATGGGCCAGACTGATAAAATCTAAACTTTTTAAGTTCTTGGCTTAACAATCACATATTTATTTTAGATCCACATGTCACATTCTATTTTGTCTTTCTTGGCTTTGATAAGACTAGTCAGTTATAAATTTTACACTTTGTTCTCTCATTGCCTTTCTTTTTTGTCCTCCTCTGTCACATGATTTTGTCCCCTTATTCTCTTACTTTTGGTAAAATAACTTTGGTCTGTCTTAAAAAGCTTAGCTGAGTCACACAGAGGAGTTCAAGCACTTATACCCTCACTGAAATCACTTAAATGTTTAGCAGCTAAATAGTAATTTGTTGTTCATCTCTCTTAAATTGGCACTTGAATTCCAAAATGGAATATATTTTCACTAACTCTTCCCCCTACCTAGATCCTCTCATTGCCCCAAAATGATGAAAAAATATAGAAGATTAATTTTGAGGCAGCTACCACAAGTAACCAAACCCTGCATGGCAAAATGGGCCTCTGGCAGAGGATGGGTAAAAATGCTGTGGCAATGCTCTGGTGACAACCTATGGAGAGGTACTGACCCATTAATTCCTTAAATACCATGGGTTTGGTCATCTGGCTGCTTTGTTGTATCAGAGAATTGAGACAATATAAATGCCTCTCTAAAACTGGCTGAGATAGAAGAACAAGCCCTTCTACTTGACTGAGAGGGCATCAAGCAGGAACGTTCTGCATTTGAGACTCCATGGCCTTGAAGGGCAGAAGAATTACAGGAGGAGGTCAGTGACTGTTCTGATGCTCTGATAGCACTCCTGACAAACCCAGACATACTCTTTTGGGACTCCTGCCTGGTAATGCAGGTTTAACCAGCATAAAATACCCTGATCTGATCAGATTTGATCTGATCTGCAACTCAGTTCCTGGAGGGATAAACAGAACACTCAACTGAATAGTTGATTGTCTTGCCAAACTGAGAAAGGGTAGCTGGAAGAAGACGTGATAGGATCTGCACACCATATGGAAGCCCAGAAATCAGTGAGATGTGTTCTTGGGAGTACTTAAAATGTGGGCATGACAGACCTTTCTGGTGAAAAGTTTTGAGACAGTTTAAGCTGAGGTCCTAGGTGGATCTGACTCTGGTAAGTAAGATAATAAGAAAATTATTTTGTGCTGGCACGAGCTAGCAATGTTATGTATGACAGATTTTCTGTTGTATAGTCTGTTCCCTTGTGGGGATTTTGGAGCAGTTTAGTGGTTCAGCCTTCTATATCTTGGATCATTTACTGTTACTTCTAAGCAGCGTCAGAGCTAGTCATTACTTGGATCTTGTCATTGTGAAAGTAGTGTTCTTTAGCCTCCTACCAAGAATTAGCAAGGAATGCTGCAGCAACCCTTGCAGCATGGATTTTTGGCTTGGCTAAGTTTCTGCAGCCCTCTGTGCAGAGAAAGATGTTTTTGCCTTCAGTGCTAGGCAGTATGGAAGACAGGGATTGCAGAGGGACAGTACTGGATAAAATCACTGACGGAGCCTTGCTGATGAGCAGACACAAGGGGTATTTTGCAGCCTGCTCTTGAACCCCCCAGACCATAGGTCTTGTTATGTTGCAGTGTGTGCTGGAGGGGTTGGGTGCATGGAGCAGAGATAAATACAGGTCTTGGAGAGGTGAAGAGGTGACTGCTCCAGGGGTGGGCTTATCACTGCACTGCATCAGCCTTCAGCAGGGTCTTGCCTGTTCTGCTTCCACGTGATGCTTTTGTGTAAGACCCCAGGGCACTTGTGTGGTTCTGATTCATGGCAGTCAATCTTGGTCCAAGAAAGTGGCTTCCAGTCAATTCTCTGTGTCTGGGATCTGTGGCTATAGATAAGCCACTAGTGCTCATCCAGCTTTGTCTGAGAATGTCAATACTCCTGAAATGGAAAATAAAGCCTGTCATTTTCTACCCATTTGGACTTCATTCTACTAATTTGTTCAAAGTGGTGCAGTTCGCTGCTTGGGCCATCTGTGAGGTGGTAGGCACATAGTGAACAGCCAAGAGCATTGCTGATCCTGTGTGGAGTATGGTATGGGAGAGATGCTGCTTTACTGGCATGTGCATGACTTCATTGTGGCCATAGAGGCACTTGATCCTTGAACTGGAGCTCTTGTGTGAGCAGATTGGGCTGATCTGGTGGGATCCAAGAGGTAGGAGAGTCGGATGTAGTTGAGAAAGGAGGTTCCACAAATATCTTTTGTAGACTTGCTTAGTACCGCACCCATTCATCACAGTACTTGGCAAGAGAAGAGCAGAGGGGTCAGGTGATGTGAGCAGGGAAAAGTGTCCCCAGAGGGCTAATGAGGAAGCCAGCTGTCCTGGTATGCACCAGACCCTTGCTACAAACTGCTCTCAGCAGCCAGGACAGGCTGTGCCTGTCTTGTGTCTGCTCCTCTTAGCAAAAACTGTATCTGTGATCCTGCTGGCAGTGCCAGCTCCAGAAGCATGCAGCTGGAGGAATATGTGCAGCAGGGAGGAAGGCTGCTGAGAAGGCACAGTGAACGCTGTGCCTCTGGGACCTCTTCCAGAGCTAGGGCAGAAATTACATCTGTGACCAGAGAGGGTCGTGAAGTCAGGCTGGGAATTGTCACAGAGGATGTGGCACTGCTCCAGAGGTGCAGAAGGCACAAAAGGCAGAGTCTCAGGCCAGAGCAGGGTAGGAGATGGGAGCAGCAGCACTTTGTGTGAGCTGTTTCCAGCTATAAAGCTAGAAAGTGATGAAAAGCTTAAATAGGTGGGAAGGACAAGCTCTTTACTAGCCAGGTAGAAGCTTACAATGCCCTTCAATTATCTCCTAGAATTCCTGGGGAGCTGAGGTTACTCTGACCCCCAAGAGTCCTGTTTCTATGAGGGGTTTCCTCCTCCTTCTCTGTTCTCCCTCATAAATCCTTTCTGCTTCTCATAGGTAGGCAAACTATTCCTGAGGGCAGGAAAGCACCATCCGCAATGTTCTTGGGGCCTGCTCCTCGGGACATACAGTCCTGCTCAGGACATGGATGAACTCACAGGAGCATGGGCAGGACACCTTCCCCTCCGTGCTGCTGTCTCTGGCTGTCCTTCAAGCCACCCCCACCCTGGGCTCTGCTCTCTGCCAGCCCTCTTTGGAGCACACACAAAGCCACCTGCGTGACATTGCATCTGCCTGGGGCCCTTAGCCACCACGGGGTGTCCTGACACTGCTCACATGCCTGTCAGCTCCACTGGGCTCCCAGCAGAGATTGTGGTGTGGGATGAGATCCAGCAGAAAGATATGAAGCTGTCACACAGTGTGACAGACAAAACAACGGGTGGAGAGGGACTGAGGCAAGTAACTCATAAAGTCACAGTTGAAGATGAAATCTGGGGGCAAGATCAGGTCATAATTACTAGAAACTGGTTGAAAATTTATAATTAAAACCATCAGGCATAAACCTAAGTTTAATGGGGCACAGAAGGCAAAAAAATGGGTTGAAAGAATGGGTTGATGGAAATACATGCAGGGTAGCCCCATGGCAGCACGTGTTGCCATAAATCCTGTGGGCACTACTGCAAACAAGGACTTTTTGGAGATGCTGTGAAGTTTCTAGAAAGGATCAGCAGCTTGTTTGATCTTCCTGTGGCAAGCCCTGTCTGGCAACAAAGGATCACAGCTGGGTTTTGTGTATAGCCCAGCCAGAGCCTGGGACTGAAGATTTACAGCAGGAAGTCCTAAATGTCACTACCACCAAAGATGTTCTTGCTCCAGACCCCAGGCACCTGAGGCATGTTGCTGCTCTTTCAGGAGCACTGGTGCAAATGTTTGCCCAGCTTTCCTGTGAGGTGCCTCAGGAAATGGTCTGCCCTGAGAAAATAGTGTGGGGGGAAAAACGAGAAATGGTCATCTTTGGTTTATTTTATAAAGTCAGAATTCTTCCTTGATTCCATGGTCTGGCGTGGTGGGGAAGGTCAGTGTGCCAGAATTAAATAGGTTGCAGGCACTGCTTTAAGGCAGTATTGCTACATAATTTTTGTGTAACAAAACCATAATCAAAATATGAATTTTCCTACAGCTGCCAGAATGGCTGTGATGTGGTGGTGGATAACCATATCTTTTCTGTTTCTACTACATCATTATATTAATATTTCTCCTTCACATAGAATGCCTTACAGGCACAAAATAACTGATTTTATGTTTGATAAATTATTGAATGGTAGAGCAGAAAATGCAGAAGAGGACAGAAGTCTAACAAACAGAATTTTTCTATAGGGTGTAATCCAAGATTTCTTTAATCTTGTATTTATTTTTCCCTAAACCTTTCTCTAATGCTCTCATGTTTAAAATAGAGAACTCTTGAACAATCTTTGCTTGCATAACACTTTTGTACTGCCTTGAAAATCAAATGATCTCCATTTTGTTCAGGTTTGAGAACATTCTGTGTTTATAGAGGCTGCTTCATAAGTAAACACTTACAGAAGCAGCTTTAGTTTTTGCCAATTACTTCTGTTATATTTTGGTAATCTTTGTCTAAACAGATTTTTGTTAGTGACTAATACAGTTGTCAGCTATCCACTCCTTTCCTTTTCTCAAGAGCGTCCTACCCATCTTCCGGCTGCCTTTAAGCAAACCTGGTGGTGGGTGGCATAACAATCTCAAGGACAGCAAGTTTCTCCAGGTGTGAAAACACAGTGCAGTTCAGAACGGATTTTGACTTCCTGTACTGATGCCATACCCACTTGCCTCATGTTAATATCCAAAGGACTGAATGCTCCTGCAGGCATGACTGACGGTGTTGCACAAACACAGAGTTAATGCCATGCTGGTCTTGTGGAGCCATGCCTTGTGCCTGGATTCCTCAGTGTCTTATCTAGGTGGCATCTCCACTCTACCCCTTTCTTCACTATCTGGATCCTCCTTATCTGTTTTCTGCAAGCTGGAGAACACCTTTTCTGTGGCTGGTGTCCTGTTGTCACATTTGTTTGAGATTGGGCAGAGCTTGTAAAGCCATTGGGAAAAGGAGGCAGCAGCATGGAAGACTGACTTCCACACATGGTTAGAGAGATCTCAGGGAAGTTTGGGTTGAACATGGCTGTCTCACTGGCCTGTGATGGCAGGAAAAGAAGGCAGAGTGGAGCAGAGGGAATGGTGCTGGGGGATTCTCTAGTCCATGCCCAGCTTGCTAAGCACAGCTTTCCTCACCCAAGGCAGACAGTGGCCTTTGTGAGCTGCCTGCCTGTGGCAGTGACTCAGTTGCCCATGCCATAAATCCCTTGAGCAGGGCATTGCTGTGGGCTGCAGGAGCAGGTGGCCCAGCCATACAAACAGCACAGGGTATTCTGTCATTCTGCTTCTGAGAAGGCCTCCAAGTACTGCAGAGCCCTCATCTGCAGGAGAGCAAGAGCCCCCAAACTTTTGTTGTTATAAAGAAAAGGAAAGCTGGTGTTGGAAGGATCTGCTGACTTTTCCTTCTATATCTCTCCAGAAATAAAGAATCTAAAGGTCATTTAATGGAATTTCTTCAACCCCAGAAGCCCTTGCCTTGGGAGTGCAACCACAAGACCAGTTCCTGCAGGAGCAGTCTTTCTGAATGTCTGTTCTTCTTTAATTCTTGATGTTTTCCTTTGAGATTAAAGAGTATGTTGCTAGTATCTGGCTGGATTTAATTTGGCTAAAATGAAAAAAGCCAAACTGGATCCTTTTATACAACTCCAGCCTAGCCCTTGGGACAACTCTGAATTCATAGGACTCTATTGGCTTGTCTTAAGAACTGATTCCTATCCTTTGTGTCACTTAACTTGCATGAGATAAGTAAAAATTAAACACATATTAGAAGTTTTTTGATGGCAGTAATTGAAAAGGCAAAGTGATATGTAGAAATTGTTTCTTATTCCACAAATCTTTTGAAGAACATAGTAATATCTGTTTGGTTCTATACAATCTATAGTTCCTTGACTTGTAAATGTCCATTTATATGCACAAGAGATCCATGGAGAGCTCCATGGACCAGGAACAGCACCTGCTGTAACTACAGGCAGTTTTTCTTTGGAGTGGCTGAATAGAAATTGAGAAGCTTTGCCTTTTGGTGTCAGAACATAACTAATGTCTAATGAATTTTCTGTTGGCAAATAGGCAGTTCTATCATTCTTATGTAACATTATTGATATTGTTCCCAGCTAAGTCAGATGGCATTAAAGGGATCTTTGAAGAAACATACTTGTGGCTCACTTTATAATTTGAATGTTTTTTCCAGAGCAACTTGCTGAGGCAGAATTTTGAAAAGAAAAGTATGCAAGTTTAAGGACCTTGCCAAGTGTGGGCACCTGCAGGAGAATTTCCAGCCTCTTAACTGATGTTGGCTGCGCAACAGCTTCAGGAAGGTCTAAAGGTGAAGTTCTGGGCTGTGCCTCTCAGAGGTGCAGTACAAAAATTAAGGCTCAGTGAATTGTGGGCTGTGTAAGCCCCAGTCATTTCTTCTGGGAGCTGGAGGAGATTTGTCTGTAACCCAGTAAAACTGGGTGTTTATGTAAGTGGTGACTGATTGATGGCTCAGAAGTAAACCTGGGCATTTCATGGTATTGCCTCCTGAGCAGATGGACTTCTATGGCTATGCTCTAAGCAGTCAGCACCAAGGGAATCCTCACTGATGCCAAACTGGATTTTTTTTTTTTAATTTTGATGAAGGGAGATAAACATTTCTTGTCTACAGGCTTTTGAATATTTTTTTGAAAAATAGTAAAATTTAATGCATCCTAGTCAATGATTTGTCATTAAAAGGGTTTTATTTTTAATTATAATTAGTCAAGGTAGATTTGATCTACTTCCAGGGAACCTACTGGAACTGTTCTCTCTGAGTTCATTGTACATAAGATCAGAATCACCTGGCTGGCTGTTGCTGAGGGCAGAACGCTTCTGTTTCTGATGAGACTTCCTGGTCAGATGATTTTACTTGAGATAAAAACTGTAATTTCCAGTCATCTTTCCATTTGAATCTATTAATTTGCTGTGGCAAAGTTCCTGAGTCAGTCCTCTGCTGACTGACTGACCCTATGACTTTTGACCAAATGTTCTAATAGTTTTTCTATTAGCAATAGCCAGACAGAGTTTTGGATGGGACTAATTTTGTAACAAGGATTATGTTTTGGCTTTTTGTTGTTTGCATGGTTTCATTTTTTCCCCTTCAGAGACTGTTTTTAATTCTCTTGAGAGTTTTCTCTTATGAGAAAAAAATGTAGCACAGAAGATGAATTGCCACAATAATCAACAAAACATTTTGGCTGTAATATGGTACCAGAAGTTCCTCTTGATTCTCTAAGGTAGGAAAATGTCTCTACACTGTGAAAATCCAAGCTCCAGTGACTGCTTGTTGCAACTTTTGTACGAATCACTGGGTTTGATCTGTTGAGAGTTGCTGTTGAGAACTAGAATGTTCTCAGCAGTGCCTGGAGGAAAAATCTGTATTTAGATTCTGATGATTTAGGTAAGTGCCACCACACAGTTTTAAGCAATGTGAACAGCAAGTTTTCTTATGCATCAGTGTGGATCTGTTGAATTCAGCCCTTCTCCCGCTTACCCAGCTGAGAACTTTCAGAATCTTGAAACCTTTGATTTGGTTGTGGGCTTACTACTGCACTTGATTGCTGGAAAAATCTTAGTGATTTCACTGAGAGCTCAAACCACCCATGAGATTAAAGTTTGAATATAAGTAATTGCTTCTGTAGTTTCCAAATGTCATGGGGTTTTTTCTATATAGTTTTGTTCTTCTGTGTGTACATGTGTAGGTCCCCTACCCACTGGCAGCCACGGTCCCCCTGGGTCTGTAAGGTGAGAAACTGCTTTGAGGTCAATGACCCTGGGGAGGTGTTGGTACCCCAGTTTCTGGTGGGAAGGCAAGGAAAGCCAGAGGGCTTGGAAGTGGCATCAGCTCTGTTAGCAGATGCTTCCTGAGTCACCCAGCCAGAACTATCTGGGTGTGGCAGTGCCAGGCCAGTGCCTTTGTGCTGTGCCAGGATGGCATCTCCAGGTGCATGGTGTCCCGATGCAGGGAGTTGGCACTCCCTGCAGGAAAATGAAATGAGAAATCTTGCTTGGCATGGGGTGGGGGGAAGTAAAGCTAATGTTCCCTGATTTTGAATGTCCTCATGCAAAGTCAGTTAAAAAAAAATCCCAACTAAACAAAAAAACCAAAAACAAAACCAAAAAACCACCACCACCAAAAAAACCAAACAAAAATCCCCTCAAAACCAACCAACCAACCAAACAAACAAACAAAAAATCAAACCAAAAAATAACTTCCCATAACAGTGAGATGACATTTTCACCCAGTGCTAATGTTCATATTTGCACCTGACTTTACGAGAGCCCAGGCTAGGGAGGAAGGGGTTGCAGCATGTGCATGGTTTTATAGTGGCCAGAAAAGGATCTTCCCACCACTGCAATAAAACTTCGCTTAGGATGAGAATTTAGAGTGGAGAAAACAGACAAGCAGAGGAAGCAAATGACAAGTAAGCACCCAGACAAAACCAAACCACTTCCATGTAAACACTCTGGAAACTGCAGGCACTGTGCCATGCCAAGTTCAGAGGAAGAGGCAGATCACGAGATTTCGTACACAGATTCCATGTGAGATGTGTTCTTCTCGTTCCTTTTTGGTCATATCAAGTGGAATATCTGGGGGCAGATGAGCCTTTACCATCAGCACTGTAGAACAGAGACAATTATAAAACCCTGTTCCAGGAGGGGAAGTGAGAAGGGACGGAGTGAGAAGATGGAGTGACATAGCTAGCTCTGGCTAGACTGACCAGAAACTAGTTTTTTTAAGGGGCAGAGGCAAAATATTGTTCTTGCATCTTTTAAGGAAGATGAGCTGGGTCAGATGAGCAATGGAGGAGCTTGGGCTGAGATCCATGTCTTTCCCCATCATGAAATAATGATTAAAGCAGAAGAGACATGTCTGGTGCTGCTGTTTAAAAAGTGAACACTCTGTTTGCAAAATGAGAACACAGAACACCCCAGAGCTGTTCATCAGAATGGCAGAGATGTCTATATACTCTGGAATTGTTTCTGTCAAGGAGGATTGCTGATTTTCCTTCCTGCATGGCATACCCGTTTCCACAGCATTTCTGTTAGGTACTGACACAGAAACATGACACACTCAGGCAGCTTTTGCTGTTCACTTAACTCGTTTTCTCCCCATCTCTGATCCCGACATGCTTTCCCTGTCCATGTTTCAGTTGATGCCATAAACTTCAGCTGCTTCATACATATCCTGGATATGTCTTTATTTCTTCTCACTGATGTTAGCCTTGTTGTTCCTACTTAGTAAAGCAGTCTTAGGAGGTCAGCATTAAGAAGGCAGGGAACAAAACCATTCTGGCACTGGGTTTTTTGCCTATTTTCCCCTCCTCCATCAAACTCACTCTGGTCAATAGTACTGGGAATAAGCTCTCTTTGTGAAGTGTTTTTTGGGAGATACATTGTGGTGTATGCCATGGTGAATTTATCAGGAATGTAGGGTCACTGCCTTTCCCTGAGGGAAGAGAGCAATGAGACACCCTAGGTTTGCCACAGTGGAAAAGCAAATATCTAGAAGTTCTTCACAAAGGTGCTTGAAATGTGGACTATTTCCCTTGGTAAGTGTGAATGCCATGATAGGAGTCAAGTGCAGGAAGCAACGTGTCCTGAAAGTCAGGATTTCTGATCTCTTCTGCTAATTAGGACAGAGGAACTGTGGGTTGGGAAGAAAATGCACTTCTACTAAGCTCACAGGTTTTCTGTCCTTGTCACTGAATGTACCTGTGACTGAGGAGAGGAAATGAAGAACCTCAATGAAAGACTGATAAAATTCCTCCTCTTCCAGGGTCAGTCTTGCACGTGGAAAGTTTCTGTGCAGAACAGAACCCTTGGTGAGAATGCACCTCTGCCAGGTGAGATGCCCTCAAGGCCAGGCAAAGCATCCAATGTTTTTCTTCCTGTTTGCTCCAGGAATATATTAGCAGGTTATGGGAACAAAGCTAAGAACTGTCTCTGCCTGTCATCCTGGAGTGCACATGGTGGTTTCCAGGCTAGAAAAGGATGGGCAAATATCAGATAAGAAAGGCTGAGAAGATCAAGCTGTCTCTCTTAGCAGAACAATTCTTTGGCTCAGCTCCTGTGTGCTCCCAGGTTACACCTGAGGAAGAGGGTGGCTGGCAGTAGCTTGCAAAAATCATTCTGGCAATGGCAACCTCTCCTTGATGCTGTCCACCCCAAGCATGCATGCACTTCACTGAGAGGGTGTGCCATGCCTGAACAGCAGCTCCACTGCTTTCAAGGAGCACCACACTGACAGTCTGTGCATTGCACACACAGTTTGTGTGTGTGAGAGAAAACCATTTTTTATCAATAGCAGCCGATCCACTCCTCTTGTGGAAATAGGCTGACCAAAATAGTTGAGATATTCTAGTGTATTTATGTCCTCAACACTGGAGATGCTAGAAGCCATTACAAGAATTAAAGTGCAACTGAAGAAAAGAGATAGCTTTAAGAGGTTTAAGAACAGGTTGGTGATAGATGGGAAGAAATGTATATGGCCATTTATGCAGTTTGGTTATTATTTTTTGACACCCTCATTTAACAGTGAAGGAGGAAAACCAAATTTTTGCAGATGGAACCTATGTGAAACCACTGTCACATTGTTTGTCCTGCAAAACCTTTATCTTGCACTTGAAGTGGTATGGCCACAGCTGTTGAAACAATCTAGCTTTCTGAAAATAAGTAAAATATTTATATTGTTAAACATTTTTGAATTTGAAAATGGCCATATCGAATATTGACATTTCTCCTGCTAATAAAAGCAAAAGCCAAGTTTCTATTTCTATTAAATTTAGAATTGGGATTATTTTGGAGGAGCATCTCATTAAGGATCAAGCTTGTAGTATTATAGTTCCTTTTCCTTTCCTCTTGCATATTAGGTAATAGGAACTCCTTTTACTGTGATGTTTCATAATGCAACACATCCGAGCCCGTGGTTTGGGCTTTTTCCTACACATCTCAAAACTTGACTCTTCTTCAGTTCTCTATTTTGATTCTTTCTTTCAACACGTGGAATGGAGCTAAAGTTTCTGCAGCCATTGCACAATGTGGCAGGCAGCCTTCCAGACCAGCAGTTTGGAAGTTCTGGTCTGAGTCCCGTGGTAAGCAGAAAGCATCCTGTTGCAATTCCAGTATAACTTGCAGTGGTAGAAGATAAAAAATAATTTTATAGAAATGAATGAGTTATGTCATCCACCTAAAAGTAAGGAAAAATTCATCTATTAATTTCCAAGGGATTCTTCTAATTGGTCTATTCTTGATTAGTGCCAATAGTCAATAAGGAAGCTCTTTCTTTGACTGTAGCTACACAACCAATATTAGCTGTGCTAGGTGTGTTACCTACAACAATAGCATGGGAAACACCTTACAGTGACATTGGTCAGGCCAAGGCAGAAGAATGTCAAACAAATATACAGGCAGCCATAAGACTTGTTGTTTTGTGCTTTGGCAGCAGCCCTTATCTTCTTCCTTTTATTTACAGTTACTTTTAAAAAATAGAAATATTTTACCTGTTTACCATGGTTTTCTTCCCGTAGTCTCCACATAACCATGTCTGTCTTTTTCTCATCTTGGTTTCTTGCAAGGTCCTTTCCTGCTTCATTTTAACTTCCTGTGTGCATCTCATATACAATTCCTACCATGTATTTATAGTCCTTCCTATTTATTTGGGCTGTCTCCTTACAGTCTATACTGTATCTGTCTTGTCATAATGCAATTTTGATTATCCACAGAGAAGCCTGCTGTCTGTCTGTCTGTCTGTCTGTCTGTCTGCCTGTCTGTCAGCAGTGCTGCTAGGCCCTGAGGGAGGCAGGAAGCCATTAGGTTGGTGTTGTGGTGCCAGGGGAGGTGTTGGGAAGGTGATGAACCATTGTCTTTGCTGCTTTCATTCTGAGGTGCAAGTAGCTTTTTGTTACCTGACATAACTAAAAGTAACAGACTCACAGATGGAAGAAGAAAATCAGATTTTTAGGAGAGAGTGAATTTTGACATTTGTTGCTTATATTATGAACACCTGTACCACTGCAGCCATTAAAAAATGGCATGTAAAGGACAAAATATGACATATCTATATGTCTCCAATTACAGTGCACTTGCAAGTAGTGCTCTGTGTATTTTAACATGGACATTCAAATGCTGCTAGAAATGTAGAGCTTTGGCAGGTTAGTGGGAGTGCAGAGAGGCTGATGAGATGAACTGCTGTCAGGCACTGCCATATCTCACACTGCAACAAACCTGAGAGGCCTCAGAATGCCTTTTGGCATTCTGAGGCCTCTTAGGTTTGTTGCAGTGTGAGATATGCTGGTTGTGTTCAGTGCTGGACTGGTTTGCTGAGCTGGGCTGTGTTTTGGCTTGTGGTAAATAAACATTGTGACTGATGTCCCAGATGCTGGAGCTGTTTCAGCTGAGTGACCGCTGGCAGCCCTCTAGCACTGTGTTCTTCCAAACATTTATCTGTCGCTGTGGCACACGCTGTTTACTTTATTTGCATTCAAATGGGTTTTCTGTTAAACATTTTCCATACTTCTTTTCCTTCTCTCTTCATCAGAATGCAGCAAGTCTAACTGCTTGTGTAGGGAAAGGTGCCAGAACAGCCAGTGCACAGCTTGGGTCACGGAGCTTCCCTCCAAGCTGGTAAGTCATGGAACACCTCTAAGGATGTAGATCCAAAGGGGAGATTAGATGTCTGCCTACAGCTCCAGAAATTATCTGGAATCCAAAGTTATACTGGTAGTAAACTGGTTCCCCATTGTAATCTGACAAGGGGTCTTCTTCAGGGTAGTGATGGACACAGTGAAAAAAATAATTACATCTGCAGGATCTGAGTTGTATGATATCTACAGTAAAGATGCTGACAACCCCTGGTGTGAAAGGAATCCCACCAATAATGAATAGCATGCAGGACACATGGATATGTGAGATTTAGGGCACATGATGTCTGCTTCTCAGTGTTCTTCAGTGTTTTGTTCATCTAGATTATTTATTGCATGGGTTCTTATAACCCATTATATATCTATGTATAAAGTTATGCCTTTGAATTAGGGACAGAAGTAATTATTGCCTTGCTTGGTTTATATTACTGATATCCAGTTATCTAATTTAATTTCAGATCTTATTTTTGGAATAAGGTATTTTAAAAAGAGTTTCCTCTGGCACAGAGCAATCAAGTTCTTATATACACACATCCTAAAACCTTCTCTAAACGAGTACCTGAATTTGTGTATTTAGGGAAGGTGCTGTTTCCTAGGAGGCTGGCCATTTGCTTCTGATATTCAAGAGGAAACTTTAATTTTGAATTTAAAGATATTTTTATTTATTTCATTTGTTCTTCTGTCTCATTCACTTTTATTTTCCACAACTCCCATTGCTGTGCAGTGATATGTGGTGGAGCATGGTGTGTTGGCTGCCTCTGGGGACAGCAGCCCCAGGCAGGGCACACCACGAGTCCTGTCTTAAAAGGCAGCTCCTTCTTTGACTGCCTGCAATGTCCCACAAGTGGGGAAGGAGCTGATTAATTATAATGATTCAGAAAGAGCTGCACTCAGAAAGAGTATAAGAGTTATGTTGAAATTAAATGTTAAAGACTAATTCCAGGAAAGAGATAATTTTTGACTGGTCACAATTCCTGGTACTAGTCTGCTCGTATCTTGTAACTAAATAGTGAAAAGATGTGTAAAGCAGCAAAGCAATAACAACAAAGGGCAGGGGTTAAAGGTTGTTGGTTAGCATAAAATGTTAAAGTATTTTTCTTGTAATTTTGATCTGATAACTCCTAACATTTCCAGTGATTTAATGATTCCATAGAAAGTTAAGAAATGTATTTAAGACTTGACACAATAACAGAAAATCATCCATTTAAAGAAACAAACTGCATATTTGTGGCCTTCTTACAATAAGGATGAGGCAGAAAATAGAGCATTCCTCAGCAAACCCTTAGCATGACAGCAGAAAAAAGGAAAGAGATACACAGAGTTCTTGTAGATTATTTCTCTAAACTAGGTGAATGCGGTCTTCATCCTGATGAAAGCAACATTTCCTCTGGAAATGAAGTTCAAAGCATATTAATACCCAATATTTTTGTACAGAGTCCAACTCCATGGGACTTCTCCCAGGGGATATGTGAAAAAAGAGCCAGGCTAAGCCAATGTCTGGTTGTGACAGCAAACTTGGTCCTGTGTAAAATACCTTCACACTTGCAAAGCGTGCCTGGTTATGAGCCAAGGAAATCCATTTCAGATGTTATATTTTTGCCGAGTATTTATGGCACTGAAACAGTAACTGCATAATTTTGCTGGGGTGGCAATGAATACAGGAGATTTAGCAGAATTAGATTGAAATAACTGAGCATCAGATTTCTGAAAATAATCCTGAATTAGACATTATATATCCCATAGCATGCCTATTGCCATGTGAGGGAAAGCCAGAAGTCCCCACTCGTTGAATTGTGGATTGCAATGTATAGCAATATATACATCTGAAAGTGCACTCTTGCTTCGGAGACTAATCAGTAAGTTTCAGATATAGGCAACCACAGGGAAATTCAGGGGTGACTGAATTAGCCTGCTTAATCCTGCTAATATCATCATGCAAAAAAAGGAGAAAAACAATGTACCTTTCATTTTTGTGTGCTTGTCATTGTGATACAAGACATGGCCCTCGAAGGAACACTGGACAAACTGGTGCTGTGTAACCTAAAGGTGCAAGAAAAAAAAAAATAGGAGACCCAAAAATCAGGACAATGATGTACAAATATGCAAAAGGCTGCCGTTAAAAAGGTGAGAACCATCTCTTCTTCATGTTGTAATGAGTATTGCAGAGCTGGAAATACACTTAAGAGTTCATTTTGATATTAAGACACAGTTTTGAAGAGTAAAGGTTGTGAAATATCAACATGGGGAGTTTTGAAGTCTCCTCCTCTGAGATAGGACAAAAGCATTTGGTTAACCCTTCTTCAGGGCAAAGGACTGGCATAAATGACCTTCAGTCTCAAAAAGTACCAGTAGCTTTTGGAGCAGAAGGACTTTTGTTCCCCTATTTTAAGGTGGCTGGAATTTCCAGCCCTTTCTTATCTAAATAGGAACTCTCTCTGGAGTCCATTGTTCAACAGGAAAAATTCCTGGGTTTCACCTTAGCTGGAAGGCTTAATTTCCTGTTTGATATTATAAACAGAGCTGTTCTCAAAGAAGAAAGTCCCAGACACCTTATTAGGAAAAACAAACAATACAAAAGAAAAATCCCAAAGGACAGTGTAGTGTGACCAAGTAAGAAACTCTACAGTGTAACACTGTCTTAACAGCATGTTTTTTATTCTTGCTAACTCCTGCAATCTAACCCAAAGTATTTTCACAGAAAAACTTAGGTACCTAATGTCTCAGCAGATGCCAGTGACAACTAGTGGGTTCCCAGTGCTGAGCCCCTGAGCATTTGTTGTGTTTACAAATGAGGATTCCTTGGCTGCCTTTCTTGTGACATGTGGCTCACATGACAGCTAATGTGGCTAACCTGTTCATTTCTCTCTGTTCTCCCTGGAACAGAGAGAATCCATCTCAAGCTTACCCAGCAATGAATATTTCAGTACACCTAGCTGAATAGGCTGAGTGAGGGTGATGAGGAAAGAGATGTCCTCAACAAGCCCAGACTTATGCTCTGAAAGGTGGGGGACTTGCCTGCAATTTTCTGCTCCAGAGCAGAGAAGGTCATTCCAGCCAAGTGCTGCTACAGCTTCTGTCAATGTTGACATCTCCAGCACCAATTAACGTGAGGTTAGAGAAGAAGAAGGAAGAACTTGCATTTCTGTGTTTGATAGTGTGTCAAGACACCAAAAAGGTAGGCAGCAGTGCATTTTAAGTAATGCCTTTAGTTCCAAGAGTATTTGTATTTTTAGATTTTAAACGTCTACTTTGCTTTTTGACTGTCATGGATGCCCTGTGGACTTATCTGTAAGTCTGCCTAGATTTGTTAAGTGATTAATGTAAGCTGATGACTGATTAGATCCTCAGGTGGAATGCTCCTAGAAAAGAAAAATTCTGCTTGCCTTCTAGTGATAATAGTCTCTTCTGTCCTAAGAGCTAACTTGAAACCAAATAGACCAGACTGCACTTGAAGTCCTGTTTTGAACTACTTACAGCTTCTAACACTTGCTTTGCTAAAATTTTCTGCAGCTGGTTGCTGTCCAAACATAATGTACTGATTTAATTCAAATTAGTTACATTTGGAAGAACCATTTCCTGCATTTAAGGGAAACAATCTATACATGACTATCTTTCTTTGAAATACATCCACAGCTGAGAGGAAAAAGTAGGAAAACAGTATTTCTTTCTGAGAAATGTTTTTGGATGTTCTGTTGGTGTTAGGTTTATAGCTGGATGAGTTAGGGGATGTTGGAAACAGCAGTTCCTGGAAGATCTGTGCATTTTTATTGTGACTGTGTAGGAATGTCTTTGGATGAGGGGGGATGAAGCTGGTCTCTGAAAGACTGTTGACTTATGCAGAACAGATCTTTTATCTTGTGTCCAGCCCCCATATTCCAGCTCATTATTTTACTCATCTGTTCTCACTTACAAATAAGAAGAGACCTTAAAAAGCTGCATTGACAGCGGGTTAATAGCCTTACAGTTGTAAAGGCAAGCAATGATAAGAGGACATACAACCCCACGAGTTTTCCAGGCATGCTGCTGTTCCCTACAGTGTACATTCCCTGGGTCACCTGATAAATGTAATTGACCAGGTGACACAGTTCATTGGCCCCAGGGACCTTGCAGTGGGGCCACAGCTCAACAATCCTTGGAAGCACTTGCTAATGTAGCTGTTCATCAGACTGCTCGTCCTGGGCTCCCCAAAGGCTGCCTGTGAGTACCTGTCCATGTAACCTATTATTATGATTTGGATGGCATTGAGTAACGTTGCTCATTGCTTTCCTTATAGCAGCTTTATGGGCTGCTCTCTACTCTATGGTTTCCTTATACCAGTGTGTCTGATGTCTCCTGGTACATGATTATATGTAAAACCAGTCATAATTGTTCCAGTTTTTCTGACGGAAGCAACAGCCATAGATTTTGTAAGATTTAAAAAAAAAATCTTGGCAACAAACTTCATGAGGTGGTTATTCCCAGCATTTGTGTAGCTAGAACAGAAGTCAAGACTGCATTTAATTTATAGTTATTTAAAATGATAGGCTAACTTATGAGCCTGGAAAAGAAAGAAGACAAGAACATTTACTGCATGTTGCAGTAATCAGGGGTATTATTCATAAGCCAGTTCCTCCAAAAAGCCTCTAAACTGTTACCACCCACTCCTTATTCTCCCTCAGCTTCACCAGTTGTTTTTTCACTTGATTATGGTGATACAAAGACTACCCTTCAGAAGGCCAAACTTCAGGACAGCCATCCTCTTTTCCCTAGGCTTTCACAGGCATTGCTATCACCTACCTTTGATTGTGTTTTGGCAGTTGTGTAAGTTAGAATCAAAGTGAATGTCTAAGTCTGAACTGATTTAATTTATTAGTGAATAATTATTAAGGCAATTCACATGCATGTTGGCACAGGTAGTGCAGCACGTACTTCAGTCTCAGTGCCAACTGCAGATTTCAGAGAGCTCCGTTTGCAGCCTGGATGTGCTGTTGACACCGTTTTTCCATGTGGTATTAGATGCAGAACTGGCGATGCCAAGTGATCTGCCGCGCTGCAGGCAGCCCGCCGTGCCTTGAGCCGCCTGAGCCAGCGCTGCTGGACGGAGCCAGGCTGTGCTCATCCTCGGGCCTGGGGACTGCCACTAACGCTGTCACAGAGGCCTTATGACACCGCAGGTATCATTTTAAGTCTTGTGGAAGATGATTTGAGGGATCTCATGCTAAACCAGAGCTGGCGCCGGCTCAGCACAATGACAGCTCGGCTCTAGCAGAGAGAGGCTTCGTGCCCTCGTCCAGCCCGTCTGCGGCTGGCTTGGTGTGCGAGCCGGTTTCCCCGCGGGAATAATTCATCCCCGAGATGCTGACAGCCGGGGGGCCGGCAAGGAGCCAGCGGGGGAGGCAGCGAGGGAGGCAGCGCTGGCAGGCACCCAGTCCGCGCTGAGCCAGCCCCGGCAGGCGGGGACACGCGTGGGACAGCGCGGGCACAGGCTGCCACCTGCCCGCGGGGACAGGCAAGGACAGCCGGCAGCGCCCGTGTGCCCCGCGAACGGCCGGGCAGCGCCTGCCTGCCAGCCCTGCCTGCCAGCCCTGCCTGCCTGCCAGCCCTGCCTGCCAACCTCTGCCAGCCCTGCCTGCCTTCCACTCCCTGCCTGCCAGCCCTGCCTGCCAGCCCTGCCTGCCTTCCACTCCCTGCCTGCCAGCCCTGCCTGCCAGCCCTGCCTGCCTTCCA
>VZUI01022459.1:0-11336 GCA_013401135.1 Cettia cetti
ACTTTCTAAGACCAGTGGAGTTGAAGAGGTTGAACCTCAGTCTTCCAATCTGGTCTCCTTTTTAGAAATCTATATAAACTGTAAAAAAAATTAAACTTCCTCTTTTCCCAATTCGACTCCGTGGTGATAACTGCGTCTCCCTCGGGACAGCATTGCTCTGCAGTGGTGTTCTTGTGCATCTGGAAAATAGTCAGCTTTCATCACAGATTTAGGAATGCTTTACCATCTGGCTTGGTATGATAGCAACTAGAACTTTAAGAGAAACAGTAATGAAATCTTTTTGTATTCAGAGTGGGAATCAAGTGTTGACTCCTAATGTCTGTCAGTACAGTATTGGAGAGAAATGCTAATAATGAGATAAGATGGAAGCAAGCAAGTGGGTTGAATAGCTTCCTATATGGATACTTAAGACTTTTGTATTTGGATACTTGGTGGATAAATGAGAATCCTTCTTAACATTGCATGTATGTGTTGCTCATGTAGCCAAATATTTTGCAGACTGTCAGAAAGTGGACAACACTGCATGGTCTGGAAATGATCAGTGAACTGCAGGCAATGTGCCAGGCAGGCATGAGAACATTAGTGTCTGACGCATGGAGAAAAAAGGTGTGAGGTGCTTCTCATCTGAAGGAAAGGCAAGACTAGCTGCTTGTAAAATCCAAAAAGTCAAACATTACCTGAAAGGCCATTATGCTGAACTCTAGCCAACTTCAGTTCACCTAAAATATACATATAGCTGGGTTAGTTCTGGAGTCTGAGAGCTGAGCCCAAGGAGCACAAGGATGAATAATCTGAGTGGTAATTCCAAGTGTGCTGTGTATTTCTTTCATTTGCTTTGTGATTGTGCCTCTTTCTGCTGACATTGTTGGTAGGGTGGTTTTGCCTTTGTAACTTTTGTACTCCCCTCTTGAGCTTCCAGAGATCTGAGGGAAAATGGTTGCAGAATAAAATATACTATTATTCCTTCATGAGGAAGGAATTCTCTTTGTTAGGCATGTCTCTGCTAAAACCTTTTCAGGAGAAACCTACTGATGAGATTCAGGATAGTAGCTGCCATCCATCTCAAAGGATTTGCTTAGGCCGCTAATCCAGCTGCACTACATCCTTTAGTACTGCTACACCAGTTTCCCAACTGGACTAAACACTTGTCTGTGATATGTCAGAGGTGCCTGACAGACTGCCACTGCTAAATTACTCAAGGCAAGTACCCTCAATGACCATTCTTTCTGTTCAGATAACGTATACGGGAAATGTGTTATCCCTGGCTGAGAGGTGTCAGGCTTGCAGGAGAAGCAGAATGAATTGCCTGCAGGTAATGTGTCTTTCATTAAAGAACCTGTGAAAGGAATTGGGTCTCCCTTCAGAAATTCTCTACCACCATTTCATATTAAGCCTCTTAGAGTTATCCCAGAGACAATCCTCTGGGAGGACAAATTGTGTGTAGATGTAATGGACTATAAATCATTCCTTTTTTAGAAGGGTAGATGAGGAGTTGTAAGTAGAGAGTTAAGCTAGCCTTTTTGCTTGCAAAGGGCCAAACTAGCCTCCTCCTGCTCACTTTTCCCAAATTTGGAATATCCAGAATTGTAATGAAAGTTTTAGGGGGATATTGGTGTGTAAAGTGACAGCATTTTATTTATCACTGTAGGAGCATAAAAATGGTGTGAGGTTGTACATGAAGGCAAGGGTAACTTAGGTTCTTGCTAATAGGTTATTTGGGGTTGATTAGAATGAAATGACTGAGTGATTGGTGATCATAAATATATATATGTGTTGGTTACAAAGGAAAGGAGGTATGTAGCTGGTTTTGTTATTATGTATAGAAATATAGTAATATCAAAGCATAAAAGAAAGCACTTCAGAAAGGGTAAAAGGAAAAGAAAGAAAAAGAAAGAGTAAGGGTAAATAGCAGAGAGGAAACAGATCACCACTGTGGCTCCAGTGACAAGACTCATGTTTGCAATTTTGATGTCTGTTGATCAAAGTGATGCTCACAGTCTTTATCTGTCAGGAGTGGGAGAAGCCCATGAAACACAAAGTTCAATGGGTTAATGTACACTTAGTTTTACATGGGAACACCCAGCTACCTCCCCTGGGGGTGCAGTTTTACACTGTCTGATGCAACACTATGAATCATGTGGAGTCTTCTGGTGGAAGGCCCCAGAAATGAGTCTGGAGGCATTTCAGGGGTCTTTGATGGTTTATGACCCCTTCTAAGGCATGAGAGCTGCCTCACTGAGCCTGTTATGCCCCATCAGAAGGGAGGAATACCTTCAGGCCTACGTGTGAATGTCCTGGTGCTTCCCCAAGGGGAAGTTTTCCACCTGAGCCAGGTGTGTAAAGGAGGTTATTGGCATGATAAAAACCATTATCCCACCTCACAGGATCTGCCTTTTACTCTTCCCTTATCTGGTTCAGAACCCAACTTGTTGTAAACAAAAGTTGGTTTGTTGAGGTCACTCTCTGGTGAGGGTTGTTCACTTCCTCCGTCTTGTGCAGACCAGAGGTTTTGCCACCACACATAAATAACTCTTCTCCCCCCTCTCATTTGAGGGGTGCAAACCTGCCCTCAGGAAAGCACCCACTGATTTTGCAGATGCCTGAATTTTTGAGTCCTTAGCCATTAATATTTTAGTGTCTCTCAGATGTTTACTCATTTGACAAGAGACTATAATAAGAATTGTGGTATAGCCAGGAAGTAGAGAAGTGGCTGATGTGATTAACTGCTTTTTCAAGTGATTTAGAGGATAGATGTTTGAGAAAGGCATTATTGCTGCTGTTCTCTAGTTATAAAAACTCTTTCAAAATCTTCTTTATTAAAATAAATAAATTCTGAATAAGAAATAGCTTAATATATCCTTAAAAATGTTTGACAGTTCTATGCTGATTTTCTCATAATGGAATTTTGCAGCTGTAGCTTTATGGAGCTGGAGATGAGAGCTGGGAGAACTGTGCTGAGGGTCAGGCTAGAGAAAATTAAAGGAATGGGATCTTAAAGTAAAACTTCCCTAGGCAATTTTCAGGTCTGAAAATACTTGTTAGCCTAGACTTTACTATGGGAAAAAGAGAGAAAGTTTTCTTTCAACCATAGCCACTCTGTTCTGTACCTCTTCAGCCTCATGGACTGAAGAAAAAAGAAAAATTACATCAATTCTAGATATCATTTTAGACTGCAATGGGAATTATTTTTTTGGCTGTTCTGGTTTTAATGGTTGCTTTTTAAAACCGAAGATAAGCTATTACTCCAATAAGGTGGTCAATTCCATTGAAGGGCATTGAGGGAAGTGTTGATCTTCTGGATTGCTAAAATTTGTATCACAAGTGCTACTGTAATTTTAAGGTTTGAACCAGGCAAGATACCAAGGACTGCTGTCTGCTTTTTTCACAGAATTTAGGCTGAATTTGAATTTCTCCAAGTTCAAAACTCCTAGAATTTTAATTAGACACTCTTAATTTCTCCCTCATTGGTCTTTCTTAATGTTTGGGCTTTAAAAAATAGAGGAACTCAAGGATATATTTTTTAAAAATATTTTTATTGCATTATGTTAGGCCTACAAGTAAGCATTCAAAGACCTGTGTTTACAGATGCAGTGCTGAATTATCACTCAGAGTAAGGAAGATTGCTGAATTTCATATGCACATTGTTGTCAATTTTTGAGTATTGAGGATTAATTTACTATCACTTGCCTTTATGTTTTAGTCAAGCACTTTTTTATATGTAATATACCGAAGTGTCATTTTTAAGAAGCTGTAGAAAAGAAAAAACCTCTCTCAGATTAAGAGGAGAAAAGAGGTATGTGTCACCTTCGACTCACAATCCAGACTTTTGCAGCTCTCCTGTAGTCATGGTCTAAAATAGAAAAAAGGCAACTCAGGAGGAAAAAAATTATGCCTTGATGACTCTCCCAAGGATAGTTCAAGCTTTAAGTCACGGCAAAGAACACGGATTCAAATGTAAGGTGCCATATCTCTCCCCCTTTGTTGTATATTTCTCCTCTGAGGTTCCTCTTGCTTCTGTTTTTTTAAGTGTGCTGCATTTCTTAGTGAAACTGGGAATAACAACAAAAATGAAAGTGGAAGAGAGACGGTGAGTATTTTATGTTAAACACCAAACTTTGAAGGGAGAACATAGATGAGAATGAAAATGTGGGGAGCAGGAGCTCATTTCACCCACTGTAAAATACCTTCTGCAAGGTAATGATGAAAATGCTTTTAACTCCCAGGTTGAGGCTGTGAGTCAGCTAAACCCTCCTGTTCTGATCTAATAGATCTATTGTCATCTTTGGCTGTGAGCCAGCTCTTCCTTACAGAAGGCCCAACTTTGTCTTTCTTTAGCAGCTGGGTGCAGCTTGCCAAGCAATGGTAACATGGTGTGAGTGAGGGGCCAGTGTGATGATGCAGAGCAAATGAGTCCATCAGACTCTTTGGTTTCTTTGCTTGAGTTTTTTTCCAAACACTTTAAAATGTGTTCCATTTCTAATTACATGGCCTAAAAGATTGAAGCCATGTAATAAAAATATTATCCTAATTACACTAATTACAGACCCTTATACTGAGAGAAATCTCCGGATATTTCTAATGTGAGCAGCTAATTAAGGTCTAGTAGAATAATGACAGCTTAATTGCTTATATTTGTGTGGAGGTATCAATTTAGGAAAAAAAAAAACTTGTATATAACCTGCTAACATGGTAAAAAATAGCCATATTCTTAAATGCTCCTAAGATAAAATTTCAGGTTTTAAATTGGTTTATTATCATCAGCCGTCAAGGGAAGTATCTTTAACGTAGGGTTCTTTATTGAGAACTACTTTTGATAGTGTGCCTCTAGATCAATATGAGGTACTTGCTTTGTAAAATAGGATAAATAAATTTACCTATTTAATATCACAATTAAATAATTGAATACTATTTACTTATCACTTGAAAAGCCACTTTGCAGTTTAAAGTTTTCGCTAAAGAATTAATTTTGAAACGTTGGGAAGGAAGTCTGTGAAGACAGACCTCTGATGACTTGTGGTCACTCTTTGACTTTGGGAATTGCGTTTAAGCATGTCAGGTCTTTTGAGAGGAAGCTTTGTTAATGTTCTCTTTATGCTACAGGATACACAAAAATCTAAAGAGTCAACATAAACCTCGCTGGAAAGGATATATAAAAAGGAATATGTGATAAGGAATTGGTTTTCCCTCAGACCTCTGCCTTAGGCTTCATACATTCCTAAATTGGAGGAGGAGCTGCTTGGTCACTGCCTGCTGGTCATCATGCCCAAAGATTCTGTTCATGCTTAAAGGCAAAATTAATTCAGAATTTTGACTTGCAGGCCATATCAAAAATTTGCTTTGGTTTAGAGGAGGAGAAGCTTGAGTTTTACCTTGCTTTAATTCACTTCTTTAGATTTAAGCTGCGTCCCAAATGCAAATTTAGTAAGAGGATGAATGTAGAGAGTTTTGGTTGAAACAAGCTGTTTAAGACCTGGCAGGCAGTGTCTGACTGAAATAGTTCATGGCTCCTTTTAGTCATGGTGACAAGATGGTCAGTTACTGGAATCTTGGCTGCCAGGAATTGTTGGGCTCTGGAGCCATCCATAGGCTTTAATTTCTGAGTCCAGCCTCTCCTGAGAACCCCAGGGGTGACATTTTGGTTCAGCTGTTGCCCTAATCCTACCCTGAGCAGAGCCAGGGACCTCCAGGCCATCTGCTTTGGCTGGGCTCCTTGGGCACCAGCTCAGGATCCTCAAGGGCTGTGCCTGCCTGGGGGAAGCTCTGCCTGGATGAACCCCTCCAGTAGCCTGGCTCCTCTGCTCTGCACCCTTGCAGCAGGGATTGAAGAGTGTGTGTTGAAAACATCTCTCTGCTTATTGCTTAAGGAGGGTGTGTTGGAGCATGGGGAGGAGGCTACTGCTGACCCCTTGGAGGGAACTTCTTCAGAAACGAGCTGCATTGTCTTGGAGCAAAAGTTTATGCTGTGCCCTCAGCTGCTCAGGCAGTAATCCAGAGCATTAAAAAGAGAGGAAAAAAAAGGAAGTAGTTAAAAATCTTACAAATCTATCCTGTGAAATAACCTATTTTCTGGGAATACAGAAAATACAATACAGGCAAAGGCCTCTCCTGCCACAAACTGAGAATACTATATATCCAGCTCTGTTTTTTTCTTATGTCTGCAGGACATTCTGGTAATTTCCATGATAAAGTTGTTTAACAAAGTCATTTTGATCGCTAGAAATTGATGCTTACCATTAGTTTGTCTCATCTGTGAGATTCTTGCAGATTAGCAAAAACTTTGAGAATACACATGGCAGCTCTTGGGCGCTGTATACATGGATGAAAATCACCTACAGAAATCACAGAATCATGGAATGGTTTGAGTAGAAAGGGACCTTTGAAGTCCAAATTTCCTGCAATGAGCAGGGTTACCTTCCCGTAGACCAGGCTGATCACTGTTCAACCTGACCATGAATGTTACCAGGAAAGGGACATCCACCACCCTACTGGGAAACCTGTTTTAGTGTTTCACCACTCTCATTGTAAGAAATCACTTCTTTATAAGTAATCTAAATCAACCCTCCTTCAGTTTCAAACCACCACCCCACTTTTCAGCACAACAGGCCCTACTAAAAAGTCTGTTCCTGTCTTTCCTATAGGACCCCTTCAAGTACTGGAAGGCCCCATAAGGTCTCCTCAGAGCCTTCTGTCCTCCAGACAGAGCAACCCCAACTCTCCAAGCCTTTTGTCATCTCTATGTGGTATTAATCTCCAGAACTGTTGAGCATTGGTGAGAATTACTGGGTTTTCCCTTTCAATTGATGTAGCCCTGAAAATGATAGGTAAATACTTGGCATCTCTTTTGTGTAGGGAAGAAGCCAGGAACAAAGGGGTTTTTCATGAATTTTTAAATTATATTTCAAAGAGGTCTTTGCTCTGTTTGTTTCATGAACAAGTTGCCCCCATTTGTGATTGTGAGACTACTGTCCACTCATTATTTCTGAATTAATATTAGTAGATACCACATGGTTTGGAATAAACATTCACTCTGAAGCCCAGCTGGGCATAAAAACCTTCAGGCCAGCAGCAGCAGATGATGAAACCATTCAATATCTATTTGATGGCTCAGGGCAGTCATCATGGTGGGAAAGAGGGGCTCTTCATCATAAGGAGCTCTGTGCACCTAGCCTTTCCAAAGCTTTCATCTCAGTTCCAGTAACACAGAAGTACTCTATTCAACACTACATCTTCCAGGAATTCCATCACCTTGTGTGGATTCTGTCGTATTTCTGGCCTTGCTGTTGAACCAAACATACTCACACACTATCATCATTGATAGCAACATTCCTTTTGAAATACTTCAGAGCCTGTTTTCAGGTTCAATTTTGTGTCTCTTGGACACAGTTTTATTGAATGTCATATCTTCCACACTGAGAGCAATTCAAAGCTCAGTCCTTGACTTCAGCTTAATCCTTAGCATCATCTTTCTTCATTGTCATTGTCCCCATGTGTGATGTCTCCCTTCCTTCCTACAGCACCTTTCATTACTCTCCAAGATCAGAACTGTCTTAAGGGAAAACTGTAGTCATTTTTCTTTGATTTCTTAGACTAACTAGAAATAAAAGCACAGGCTGTGAGCTGGATACCTTCAGGCTTGATTAGATTTCAAATACAAAATTTTTTTTAGAATAGCAGCTGGAGGAAACAATAGAAGCTACAGAGGTAAAGGAACAAATTGTTCTGATAACATATTTAAAAGTACAGTGAGAGTGCCTGTGAATGTAAAAGCAAACAAAGCCCTGCAGCCTTCTTTTGCAATGTCTACATCAAGTCTTCTGTCTGAGATTGTGTATTTTAACTATTCTCAGTCTCTCTATTTATATACAAAATAACCAAAACTGTTCTTGTGGTGTATAGAGCTTACCTCTATACATAGTGGTGTTGTTATTTTGTTTTGTTTTCACAGAAACAGTTTATTCTTTTCCAACATCTTTCTAGATGAGAAAGTGTGAGTGTAAAATTATCAGTGGATAGGACTTGAGCTGTGAGGAACTCGAACTGACTTGAATGCTGGGTTAAAATCCAATCCTTCATGTGTAGTTTAAGCTGTCTTGGTAGTGTGATGGTTCTTTGAGGATACATCCTTGGTTGTAACTGACTCATGCAATTGTCACTTACATACTCAACTTTTCATGATAGAAATGCAATAAGACATTTTGGAAGTCCTCTGGTGCTAATCTCCTCATCTTATTGAAGCTGCATTTTTTCCACAACTGAAATGAACACCAGGAATGTGAAGAGTAGGGTCATTAATTGAGACTCTTCATGTAACCCTATACCTCCATTTGCTGTGTACCTTCTTCTGCTGTGATTTGACGAGTCCTTGTGGTACCAGATGATATGCCTTGTCTTGGTTCTTGGGAAACAGGTCACCAGGAACCAAATTGCCAGAGTTGTTCTTACAGCCACAGCCATATTGCTGTTCACTTCTGAAGGACTGCACAAGAGGGCTGTGATCTGAGCAAGCTTCTTTGCAGGCTGGACCCGGAACATGTTCCCCGAGCATTTTTTTTTTGCACAAAAAAGCCATGTAGGACATGGTAGTGGCCTTCTGGGCCTCCACCTGGGATCTATGGTCTTTGTTCTATGGAGTGCTCCTGATAAAGTAAAACAGATAGTGATGCTTTTAGTTGACATTGCTGGTAATTGGAAACATGGGTAAGTCTGCAGCAAATAAAAGGTTAAATAGTGAGCCTCAAAAAAAGATTGTAAGGACATAGCTGTTGTCAGTCTACTTTGAATGAGCCTTTCTCACTTCATAGCATTTCAGTGAGAAGCTCAGCAATATTGGCAATGTGTTTGATGTCATGTCTTTTAAGTTTTTTCTTAATACTCTAAATTCATAATTATGACAACTGAAATTATTCATCCAGTTTAATTTGGTCTGTTTTAATACACTGGAGATTTTATTATTTGCTTGCCCTCACACTTGTCTAATTTAAAAGTTACAGATAACTGGATATTTCTGTGTTTATGGTCTCTACTGTTGGGTGATGTCAGTTCTCACATTCTGTAAAATTTTAATAAAGGAATTTAAGATGAAGCTTGTTATTAAGTGTGGGATGAATCCTGCTATTAGTATCAGTATTATGTTACTTTTGCCAAGAACATTCAAGTCAATAAACCTGGAAAGAACAAGGAAATTACTAACAGACAAGCATTGTGGAGTTGTTGAAAAGAAATTTTGTCAAACCAATCTAATTTTCCTCTCAAATTCTCCCAGGGTAAGAGACGTTGTGGTTAGTAAAGAGATGGTAGGTGCCATGGACCCTGACTTTGCTCAAGTTTTGTACACTGTCCTATATGACAGGCTCGTTAGCAGACTTGGGAAACATAATGTGGAAGAAATTAATAAAGGGGGGATGCAAGGCTGTTTTGAAAATTTTTGAGCACTGTTGGCAATCAACTGTCAAAATGAAAGAAAGAACTGACTGGGATTCTGCAAGGACCTGCCTAGGCTCTAATACAACTCAACATATTTATTAATGGCCTGGGTGATGGACTAGCCTGTGTGTTATCAGATTTGAAGCTGGGATGGACTGCAAGAATGACAGAAGACAAGGTCAAAATTGAAAACATTCTCTACAAAATGGAGAACCTGGCTGTAACAAATAAGATGCTTCTCAAGATGGAGGAATTTCTTTGTAGAGAAATGAATGATCAATCCTACAGCATGACCTTGGAGGGGTTCACAAGCTGAGAGGCAATCAACAGTTATGTTGATGAGGAGAAGGCAAATATTTCCAGTGTATGATTAATGTTGCATGATGTCTGCTCAGCACTAGTAGGGTCCTGAAGTGCAGGAAGGTTTCAGGTAGGCATCAGGAAAACTACTTTTGCAAAGTAGATGTTTTGCACAAGTTATGGTAGGAAATCTGTTTTAGTGCAAAAACATCTATGTTGCAAAAGTAGTTTTCCTGATGCCTACCTGAAACCTTCCTGCACTTCAGGTCTTGTAAGCAGGTCTTGTAAGCAGGAAGCAGAAGGAGCTACCAATAGGGTGGGAGGATGGATTTAGCAAGGATCCTGTCAATCTGCCCTGCTCTGCTGCCTGTTTCTGGCATCTCTAAGGAAAGCCAGCAAAAATCAGTTAGCTGGATCAGGGGCTAGGTTCATCATGCTAGCTATTAATTGTAACTGGACGAAATTTGTGCCACAATTGTCCCAAATATATGTTTTACTTCAGTCTGCTGATCATGGAGCTTCCCAAATGATCATCCAAAATTTTGTAGAAAATACCATATGCTGACACATTCATGGTGACAAAAACATGACTGAAGAAATTCCCTAAAATGAATTCTGTAATGTTTCAAATACTTGTTGTAAATGCAGTGAAAGCAAAATTGGAGATTTAAGAATTGAAAAGTTGAATTCATGGCAAGTTAGGTATATATCGCAAACTCAAATTTCTTGAGTTGTGTAGTCAAGTAGGTATCTGATTAAAGGGGGATCTTCTCTCCCTAATTCTAAGTTAAATACTGACATTACTTGATCATCTAACATCTTTAAATGACATATGGGGCCAGTATATTACCCTTTGAGTTTTCTTTGCTTATTGAAAGTCCACTCTCTTTTACAGTGACTTTTTATTTCATTATTAGGACAATGCATCACATGTGTTTTCATAAAAATGTAATTGTGATTATTCTTAGGAAAGAAACTATAACAGAACACACATAAAGCAAAGTTTATGCTCTGTGATTTCAGGTGGAGTTGCCTTTGGTTGCAGAGCTATATAAACTCTGTGCTCTGGTGGTGATGACACACAACACAGCCCAGCACCATCTACTGCAATTGGTAAGAGAAGCATCCCCTTCTTTCTCTCTCTCAGAATGTCTCCTAGTCTGAAGTGCAGATCACTGGTCTGGCTGTGTTCACCCTTGCTTTGATGTCTGCAAGTGGATTGGGGTTTAGCTGTCTCCTAGAATACAAATAACTTCATAACTGCAGGCATGGCAGAATCAAGGGTATTTTAATTAACTGATAAAATACAAATCTGGAAAGAAAACCAAGCAATGCACTTGAGAAGATGATACAGTATAGCAGAATTAGAATATTTATTACAGGTGAGAATAATGATGTTATGGATTAACACTGTTTGGTTTTTTCTAATTGAAGACCCGCCCTATGGGAACTTTTTGAATTCCTTTGAAGAAAGACAGGCCTATCAGAGGCCAGCGCTTGGCTATTGGTATGTAGTTTGACCACTAAGAAAACAGCATGCGATTTTTGGGAAATACGCTATATAAAGCTCAGGATGTGTGGGAGCCATCCCTTTCTCTCTGGGTGAGGCACCC
>VZUI01022462.1:0-42819 GCA_013401135.1 Cettia cetti
TAGCAGAAGATAAGGGAAACACTGCCCCACCTGGTTTCAACAGCTCATGGAGATGGTGATAGAATACATACTTTGGGCACTTCTTACATTTTAACCTAGGACAGGTTTAAACAGCAGGAAAACTGCTTGCTGCAGAGCAGACTTCCAGTCTCCACTGGCAAAGTCCACCCTGGTGACAGAGACACACTTGTCATTCTCAGGGTAAAATAAACATATTCTCTGGGTAGACTTTTAGAGACAATGTCATTTATTAGAACAAATTACATTCCTGAAGGAAGTAAATAAGCTTTCAAGGATGTCAGCTGTTTTCTAAATGTAGTAGTCAAGGCATGATGAATTGTGTGTTTGTAAATACCACTTGGACCCTGGATGTTGAAGTTGCTGTATAGAAATATCAGCCTGTTTTAATAGTTTTATGGTCAAGCAGTATCCAAAAGCCAATGAATTCACATGAATTCATGTTTATACTGTGCTCATTTAGGTTTTTTTTAGGGACAGGTACATAGGAAATTTCTATAAATCTTATGTCAGGATGGAACTGCTAATACCTAAAAGAAAACCTAACCTGAGACAATTCTTGGCTACATGTGTCCAAAGCATCTGGCCTGTCTTTGTGATAAAGATGTGAGGTTTCTAGCAGGAACAAGCAAGGAAAACCCAACCTATCTCAAATCTTTAAAGCAGTCCAAAAACTTTGATTCTAGCCAAAATGGCAAACAAACATAGCTCAGATTCACAGTCAAGTTATGGGCAACAACGTTTGGTGAAACCTTTTGAGATGCTCCCCCAAATTGCTGAACCTTTTTCCTTCAGCCACCTGACAGCTGTGTTTGGTGCTTGAGTGTTTATAGTCACTTCATTTTGTGGGCTGGCTGAAAACCAAAGACAAGGAATGTTTGAAGAAGGTTATTTTCATTAAAACAAAAAGTTGTTTTATTTGTGCTCCCAGTTGAATCTAAGACTGCCTCAGTTTTAATGCCTGTGCTTTACCTCCTGGACTTCAGTTACATTATAGATTCATTTCTGGATTGGGTTTTTTTGTGGTTTTGTTTTGGTTTTTTTGTTAGGCTTTTCAGTTTTATTGCCATTTTCTGTTCCTTACACAAAAATGTTTCCATAAAAACTTTATTCTCCAATGTTAACATTCCTTTGGGCTGTATGAGGATTTTCATTCCAATTTCTAGTTTCAGTAAAGGCATTGCACAAAAGCTGCTGAATTATTCAAAATTAGATGTAACTGGTACAAATTCTCCAGGCTCTGTCTAGTTTAATGAAAGGTAAATTCCAGCAGACATTGTAACTGCAATAGGGAGCAAACAGGAAGAGTTAAACAACCTGTAAACGGAAGATAAATAAAAGCCCCATCTTCCACCCTAATTTATATCAAAGCATTCACCATCAGCTCACCTAAATTCTGTTCATTTAGAAAAACCTACACCATTACACGCAGGATTGATTGTTATGATGACACAGCAGAAGTAGATGGCTATTCTCAGTAGCTTGTCAGAGTAAGAAATTAATCAACTTATTATTTATCTGGGGCATGGTCTCTCTGAGGCATAAAAAAGCTGGAAGTACTTGCCTTAGGAAGTATTTTCAAAGTGGCTGTGTTGCCACTGCAGCATATAAACCTGCCATGGGATTACAGCAATGACCCTGTCTGATCCAAAGCATGTGGACCCCTGAATTTGGGATGTTTTTTCTCAGACTGAATCCCATGACTTTGTCAGTGTCAAGAGGGGCTGGAAGAGGGTCTGTTCTGTGCAATTGGCCAGGCACTGAGGGGAATATTTACATCCCAAAGCACTGAAGTTGAAGAACAGTGTGAGGCACAGCTGACTGTGAAGAACAGCTGTATCTGTTTTCATCAGAAAACTCAACAGAATAAATGAAACTTCTAACAACTGCCATAAGCAGATGTTAAAAGTGGGATGTCTTGGGAAATGTAAAGGAAACCTACAATATGCTGACTGAAATTAAGTGTCTGTCACGAGTACTCTTGAGCTAAGCCCATCATAAGAAGGAGATGGGGAACCTCTGAAAGCAGTTACTCAGAAACTCTCCCTTTTACCTTTGAAAATATAACTTCCAATCCTATTCCTTGGGATGTCTGCATGTGGGATGGTACAACCATTCAGCTCCTGTGCAAACTTAAACCAACAGAAAGACTTGCCTTCTCCCTGTGTCATTCGTGCAGGTGTCAATAGGATAGTAGAGGTGAAAGAGAACTCAGCCATGGAGAGTCAAGCCTCCATTCCCAAGACAAAATCTGTTTGGGGATTCCATTTGGCTTTCTCACACTGCCTTGAGAAGATGGCATAGAGGTCTCATGCTCTCAAAGTTGACTGGGAAAGCCATATCCATCTTAGTTTCTCTGCTGGTGGGATAAGGGGATGGATTCTTTATTGATTTATGTCCACAGCAAAGCACAGTGGCAATCTTCTTCAAATCAGATGTCACACTCTGAGGTGAAGTTCTGCCAACTTGACTGACCATCCCTCATTTGTATTGAATTTCAAGACGAGGTTCACTTGCCTACACATAGGCACCTGGAGCCATTTTAGATGTTTTATTTGCATCCTGCTTGACTTGCAATGCCAGAAACATACAGAAGTACGGTTAGCCCTGCGTCATCTTAGTCAACCTCATGCCAATAGCTCAGATGTCGTTGAGCTCCTCTGAGAGCAGAAGGGGTTCCTAGTTTAGAAAGGATTGATAATCCCATAAGAGGACAGAAACTCTGTTTAACTGATCTTTTATACAGCTGCAATTCCACATCCTTGCAATTGGAAGCATTAGATAGCATTCAGCCTAATCCATTTTTGAAAGCTAAAATATAAACAGATATGCCCAAAATATTTATTAGATTTTCTAAAATTCATAAAACTTCTAGGACATAAACCTATTTATGAACAGTTTGGAAGCAGAGTGGGGCATTAATTTCCTAAAGCCTTGAAAAGAAAAGTATTCAGAAAGAAGAGCAGAGAAGAGGAACAGAAATACTAGCCATGTCTCAGTGCTTTGTGGAATAATGTGTGGAACACATATGTGGTGTATTTCCTTCCTCTAAGGATGCTATTACCTTATGAAATGCAATATTTTATATGGCCTGCCAGGGAGGACTACTGCTAAAATCTACAGACTTGTAATGAAAGAGACAATTCCCCATGCCCCGAAATTTTGGATATCTGTGGCAGTGAAATGATAATGGATATAAGTAAAGTTTGGAATACTGAATAACTGAAATGAATGCAGAACAGGTTGTTGCTGCCCACTGAGGATTTAGTTATAATTTAAGCAACTGGCAGGGATGAAAGGCAGGAGTGGAACTTAAGACCCTCTTGCCATTCAGGGGAAATGTACCCATAGTTTTGGAGCAATATTGGGCAACACAAAATACATTTACCACTGGCATCTTTTTCACCATCTGAAGAATGAAGTGAATGGCATTTTCTTGATCTCAGCTGTTGCCTTGGGATGTATTAGAGACGGTGTGTAAGAGGCAGGCTAAAATGGATGGGGTTATTTAACAGAGGTTGGTTTTACTGATTTCCAGCTAGTTGGAGCTAAGAAAAGCTAGTGTCATAGCTTGAAGTGTGATTTTTTTTAGGAGTTAATATCTTCTCTTGATAGTCTGTAATTCTGCAGTAACAATTACTTTTAGTTGAACTAATGCTACAAGTCAGTCCTAGTGGCCAGAGCTATGAATAGATTACTAGCACTGACATTCTGGTTATGGTATCACACACTAGCACTGGAGTGGGCATGTGAACTGACCAGCACTAGAGTGAGAATGGGAACTCACCCCACTTGCACAGTAGTGACCCTTAACTGTGCTGTTGCACCATTGTGTTGGATACAAACGTGGCATCCAGCATTGTCAAACAGATTAATTTAAAGGTAGATATCCTTATCCTTATCTAGACAGATCAATTATTCCATTATGAGTGGTTTGCCATCAAGTTTTTATTCCAGCTGGGAAGTCAGACTGCTTTTACCAGACTGCCAAAATACAAGGCCAGATGTCACAGCTAGTCTTTAGCTAAGACAAAATAAATCTGGTCATGGCAAGTTCAGTTTGGCTCACCTGGCTTGTTCTAGAAGTCCCTAGGTGAAAAAGAGAGCTTGTGCAGAAACCTCAGTCAATCACAGTCAGTCCAGAGAGCAGACATATCACAGGTCAGGGAGCTGGGGAGGGCTAAAACTCAGACCAGTCGGTGTCTGGATCCCGGAGTTTTGAACTCCCTATATAAGAAGGTTTCAAACAAAAAAGCAGACTGTTTGTCTCATGATCAAGAGGACTTGAGTCATGATTTCTGTCTCCTACCTACCACCATCACATCATAGCCAGATGTTCAGTGTCATATACTCAGGTATCAAGACTTTGGCTTCTGCAAATGTGATTGCTTTCTGTGCAAGTAAATAGCTTTACCTCTTTTTGCAATTTCATGTAAACATTAGGAGGCACAAGGAAAATGAAGGTGCAAGGTTCATGCTAAAAGGATAAATGACTAGCATGTCTTTCCTGGTAGCTGTTTAAAATCACATACAAACACTTCCTTATCCAATTTTCCTATCTGCATTAGTATATTTGCGTTCAAACGTAAGTATCTGCATTTTAAATACACATGTTCTCTCATCTTGTACAAGTGCTGGAAATGCTCCCATACCTTGCAGAGGAATACAGGATGTGGGTGGCAATTTTCTCCAAACATTTTTATCAGGCAATTTTCAGACAGCTTGAATTATGGATTTTCTTTCTTTTCTAAAGAAGAACAACAATAGTGCTATTACAGCTATTAAAAGATAATAGCTTATATCTACAGAGCTAGAGAGAGCTGGGGTAGTGGGAGAAAAATAGTTCTGGTTTAGGCAACTGAGACTAATCCTGTAATATGCTGAGCTACCCCAGCTTTTCTTTCAGTAGTGGACAGAGCCCAGACTGGCTGCAGTCAGTGAGCATGAATTCAGTTCTTGGTACCTGATCACTGAGACATGGCTGGCTGCAGCACAACTAGGGCATGGTCCTGGATTAGTGCTCTCAGAAACCAAGTTCATCTGTTCACAGAAAGTAGGGAAGACCTGTTGGGTGCAGACAGTTTGGAGATGGCTCTCCCACTGAGCCACGTCCCTGCAAGGATGGATATGGAGCAGCTCATCTGAGAGCTGCCCCATATCCATCACCTGAGACCAATGCTGTGCTACCCCAAGCAGCTTCTGCATGAACTGCTACATCTGCACAGCACAAGGGCACAACACAGCTTTGTTTAGTTTGTGTTCGTCACAACATTCTCTCACATCAATCTACTGCTGTTAATTGAAATACAGATCAAACTGATTCACCCATTTCCAAAAGTAGTCATGGCTGTAGAAGAAAACAACTAGAAAAATTGCATCCTGATTCCCCAGACATCTGGCCTACACAAGAAGCAGTCCTATTTGTAAAATGCTCTTGTTAATTAATATAGATGATACCTGGTTATCGGATATATTAGTGAACAGTGAAGAAACCACAAATTTGCCAGTAAGGCTGGTAAGAAAGAAACTGCCATTTTTTGTGTTTTCTGATAAAGAAATTATTGAACAGGTAAAAGTAGTTTCCTGCATTTGGTCGTTAAAATTAAAGCATCACAGATCTGATGAAGCGGGTGCATGGAGCGAGAATACTGGTCATAAATAAAACTTGATCAAGAGGGACAGGAAAAAGAAAATGCTATATTTTTGAGCTAATAAAGCCCTTACACCCTTTAGAAATAGCTTGTACATGTCTTCTCAGATTCTGTACTGAAAACTTGGTGCTTAGCACAGTGTCTTGCAAAAAGGCATCCACCACTCAGTGAGATGACCAAGAGTGCTCTTCTTGGTTCAGTCCAGAAGGACACAAGTCTTGGGTCTCTGTCACACCCAGAGCCATGCGTCCGCAGGCACACTAAAGGCCACTCACTAGATACCAAACTATGGCAACTATGGCAACTGAGTACAGCCCTAAGATTTGAACTGGCAGATCCTTCTTCCAGCTCTGCTACAAATTTCCTCTGGGACTTGGGTTAAACTCTTAAGTTAATTCCTGTAAAGAAACTCAATTTCCATTAACTTTAGTGGGAACATTGATTCTTAAAGAACTGGACTCATCTAGCCTAATTTAGATACCTTATCTGTGCCTGCAGTTTAGATGCCTAGTGAAAAAGTTCTCCAGAAATCCAAGCAGACAGGATCTTCCTTTGAAGACATCTCACCACTGACGGTATGGCAAATATCAGATCTTTTTTTAGGATAACTGTTTTGCTTTAGTATTTAAAATGCAGCACATTAGATGTCTGCAGCTAGATAGACTGGATTTGATAGTTTAGATATGTGGATGTGAACTATATAACTTAAGTTGAAAAATCCCCAAGATGCACAGACTTTGCAGTTAACTTGTACATGCATTTCTGAGCAGTCTGAGCATGACTGTGGAAGCCTTATGCTCCAAAGGTCCATTTCGGCAAACACACACACCATTTTGGTAGTACAGACACACAGATTACAGGAAAAAGAGCAGTGAGTGGAATTTATGGCAGACCATTGAAGATGTTGGCATTAAGTTACACAATATATTTAACCGATGTGATAATATTCATGTGACCTAATTGCAAGATAAACCAATGTTTAGGAAATACACAGCTCTGAAGATGGAAAGTGACCTATTAACTGAAAATTATTATTGTAATTTAAAAGCACCATCTGTGCTCATCAAACTAATTCCTCTTCTTCTATCATCCTAATTTTAAAAAATGGAAAAAACTTGAAATTTTCAGAGTGCAAAATTATCTGCTAGCAGCAGACTAAGAGAATGCAGCAGAAATGACTCAGTGCATTATACCAAATAACATCTGAGAGAACCATGATTTTCTTTCTGGAACATATAAAAACAACATGGAATTTAACAAACAAATTTTCCAGTGTGAACTACTCTCCTAGATGTATTTGGAAGTTCAAAAAAGAATAAAGCCTAAGCAATGCTACCTCATCAAAAAGTTCTCCAACACTGCAGTAAACACAGATGAAAGATTTGGGCATTTTAGCATTCATCCTCATATCAAAAACAGTTGTTTGGTTTATGTCTTCAAAATTTGTGACTGGGATTCATCTCACCTAGCTTTAGACTTTGCAGTCTCGACAGCTACATCTGAGCCCAATGCCCCTGGCTTGCTTTGTACTCAAAGGAGAGCAATAGGTAATCTGAAGTGCAATTCAGCTGTCCTATTTAGGAGGCCTAATTTTAGGCTAAGATGAATCACATTCCAGAAGTGTCTACGTCTCTCCATCAACTAGAAAGGGAGCTCAGATGTGAAATTTCTGCATCGTATTTTTTGCTCAGTGAATTCTGCTTTAGAAACTGAATCTTAATGCTCACTAACTTCATTTTATGCTGCGTAAAAAAGGGAGAAAAACAAAGTATTAAAAAAAAGAAAGAAAGAAATCTTGTGGAGGCTGAAACAGTTTTAGAAGATTGAAGGCAACATTGAACCCATCTGGAGCAAAGGTAAGCTGGTGTTTAATGTCACGTTAGTAGAAAACAGAATTTCACCTGAAGAGTCCTTGGAAGGAATTAGTTTGTGCCAAAGACTTCTGTGTCATCAGAGAATCTTCTCCCATAGCCACACCATTGATCTCCGAGCAATCAGGATTAGAAGGAGCAATTTTGGCTTCTTTCTGCATCAGCATTAGCGACAGGCATGTTTCAGATAAGGCAGCAGCTGAATGGCACAACAAAGGGCATATACAATCAAAGCCCTTCAGATTGCTTTACAAGTTTCCCATAAATCCTTTTAAAATCTTCAGTCTAATTGCATTGGCCCAATTTTTGCCCCCAAGTTTCTCCTACCTTAAACACAAATAAATAAGAGGAGTGCTGGGCCTGTTGGGCTCAAGAATTTTCATGGATGACTTTTGAATTGTATTTAGTACAAACCCCTGACTTTTCCCCTTCCTCAATACACACTACAGAAAAAACTTCTCAAGGAGAGAGAAGTGCTGACCATGCTCCTATGGCCCCTGCTTGCCCTATCCACCCCTTGCACAGAAGGTGCTGTGAAAGATGATGTTCCATAGCTGGGACTGAAGGAGTATCAAGCACAGCAGAAGTACTGAGTGTAGGGCCTCCTGTGACCAAAACCTGTTGAAACAGAAGTGTAACAGATCCTAATAAAATCCTTTTCTGGATAAGAATGAAGCTAAATAACAGGCTACTGTCCATGAGAAGAAACTAAAACCCCAGAAACTGCATAATTAAAACTATTCTTAGGCTACAATTAAGGAGCACTAATGTCTTGTTGCTGGGTGATGTGTACATGACAACTCTTCTCCTGTCTTTACCAGACTGTGTCCTTTAGATGAGAAATGGGCCAATATGACTGAGCTTTACAAATCAAGATGTGCTTGCATTGTCTGTCAGCACCGTAATTTTGGTGTTTCTTCCTGTAGCTGTCGTAAAAAAATGTATACTACAATCCCACCAGAGCCAGGAGGAGACCCTTGCAGAAATTAGTCCAGACCAAGGAACAGTGAAGAAACACTTGACCAGCTCAGCAATAAAAGAATTGTCCTTGTGCTATTCATTCTTCTTCAGCCAAACATGCAAAACATAGTTCTTCTGATACATAAAGTATAACTATTAGTGACAAATGCCATTCCCATTAACTTCTTTTCATCTTACCTCCTAAATGGTCTAGTCTATTTAATGACACTCAATTACAAGTTCCTGTTATTCTTTGAATTGCTGTAAAACTGAGGAATCTCTATGTGTTTAGAGTAGCTTGCAATTAGCATACCCTGATCTTAGAAACTGCAGTCTATTAAAAATATGGACATATTAAAGCACAGCATCTGGAAACCTGCATATGTTCATCTTCCACAGGTTTCAAATGCCAGATCTTGTAAAAGAGCTTATAAATGTCCCCATTCAGGTGGAGAACTTTAGGGAATTTTCATGATCTCTTGAAAAATATTATATTACTTCACACTTACGCTTTGTGCTGTTTTCATATGAAGATGAAGAAAATACAAATAATTTTTTTAAAAAAAACCTAAAATTTGCTTTATATAATCACTCTGTTGGATTTTGTAATTAGGCTTATAGCCACAGCACCACTAAAACTATGGAGATATGAATATGAAAATTCTAATCCGAATTCAGATGTATTTTGCTATGCAAATTGTCTCATTTTGTAATGTTTCCTTCAAACCAAGGGCCTGCTGGGGAGCCATTTCTGCCTAAATGCATTTTTTCTTTCCCCTAAAAAGTGTAAGTACTTCTTTCACATAGAGATTAAGACTGGATTTATATAGTTTTCAAAAAAGCAAATCCAGAAGTGGACAACATAATTTTCCTCTTCATATAGCTGTCAAAGCAAAGACAGGTCTCTATTTTATCCAGATTCTCATTTAAACAAATATGTGCAGTAGCTGGGGGCTGGTTTCTATTTTAATAGCAAATATTCTGTCAATAACAATCTTGTTCATGAAAAGGAGTTTTTCTATTTATATTAACCAAAGTAATTGAATCACAAAATGTACTGCTAATGAGCAGACACAGGACAATAGATTCTACTAGATCTGAAGTGTTTCTGGAAGTGGCAGAACCAAACTAAAAGAAAAATAAATTATTTATTCAGCTGTGTACAAGGCTTGAAAACAACATTAGGTAACAAATTCAACTCAGTGTCTTCACTTGGCTATCTAAAGGATGAATTTGGGCCAAAGGCTGGGATTTGACTCCACATTTAGATACCTTTACTATAAAGAGAGATGTTCATAAGGAAGGTGGCTGAAAACACAGTAGTCAGTGGAGACTTGGGATTGCTGCATCATGCCCACGGCCCAAACAAGCACAAAAATGAGCTGGGAAAGATCTGCCCCTTTCTGCACACAGCTGCTGCAGCCAGTAGGGCATCTCAGGGCATGGCAAACACCTCAGAACCTATATTTCAGAGTTTCTTAGTCAGGAGTCAGTGAGGCTTGACTGGGCTGATGCATGTGTCCACTTTAGGATGGGATGAGTCACCCTCTAGATTCCTGTGAAGGCTTTGAGTAGTTCCCCATTGACCATAGGGCTATAGTAGGATCTTAAGCACTTCACATATGGGAAGGTACCTAAATTAAAGATGCCAACATGGATGCATCTGAAATCAATGCAATGACTCCAGAGATGCATATATTTTTCCTGTAAATACAGACTGGATACCTGATACATGACAGCCAATATGCTGAGTTGAACCCCACACTCCAAGCTTGCCATATACTTCCCAGTTTAATGTAAGCACCCTTTGTATCAAGCATTCTTCTTGTAGAAATGAGAAACAACATTATTATGCTATTCTCTAGCAAAAATATAGTGGAAATATTGTCTCCTACCAGGTAGAAGAACAAGCTAAATTCAAAAATCCAAAAGCTGAGTCTATCCTCATGTCTGTGCTGTTACCAGAAGTCTGAATTTTTGGTTTAGAGATAAAACTGGAAAACAATTCTGTCCAAGTGCCATTTATATACTTGTTAGCTCTAAGCTGAGTTTCTAAATGTTTTTCTATAATAATCATGGTTCCATTGTTCTATACAAAGAATAGATGTGTAATCAAATTTTCTTTTGATCATAATAAAGCTATTACCAGATTTTTATTTATTACTTTCAGAAAAGTAGTCTGATTCAAGTGATTTAAACCACTGAAGATAATCAGGAAAACCTGGAAGATCTGTTATTTGACATCTTGATTTTAATTACTCCTCACATACTGCATTTGCTCTCTCATAGTCCTGACCAACTAAGACTATTTTTATCTAGATGTTAAAAACTTGATGGAGTACTGTTTCCTCAGAGGGTTTGGCAGCTGCAATTACTTAGACCTCAATGACTCCACAATCTGTTGTTTGCAAACAAGCAGTCTGAGTGGCAACATGCACTCTCCATACCCCACATATCTTGGTAAAATCATTCAGTTTTTCTTCACAAACTTCAGCAATACTAATCTGATGCTTCAGCTGCACTCTTTCCATGTCATAAATATTTTGACAACATCCTTTAGAGTATCTCAATCTTAAATCTCACTCAGTTTCTTCTGTCATTTACTGGCATGTTTGGTTCATTTGCCTATAATGGTAAATTCTGTGCTTTCAGTAACAGGAGTCATTAGAAAACACCAATATGACCAGAAAGCCTAGAGAAGACAAAGAAGAAACATGAAAGACCAGAGAAAAGTAAATCATACAAAGAGACCTATGGAGTTCATCCTTTCTTAGAAAATGAATTCAGGAGAAAAGTGGTAAAATTAAGAGGCAAAAAAATTAAAATTAGAGCTGTTTTCTCTTGCAGGTTGCAATTGTCAAAAGATGCTCTTGAACATGGGTTTCCATGTTATTTTTCTGTGTGTCTGGTCCTCAGTGCAGAGGAGATTTCCATACCTTTTGAAGACAATTGCATCCCCCAGGCACCCTTTGCAAAAGATAATGAAAAGAATGGGTTAGTTTGGCTTAGATATCCATTTGTTTAGTAAAATATTACATGTGTCCATGAAAGGAATCAGAATAATCATTAAGACGATGCTCCCTAAGCAAACAGGAGAAAAAGCAGTAAGATCATCTTTACAAGAGTCTAGGGCTGACTGATGTGAGAAATGGTTTATACTACTGCAGAAGCAATGCTATGCTTTTTCTTCTTATTTCTGTTCACTGGCAGAACTGCCAGTGGTAGGCCAAAAGGAAACCCACATAGAAATGATTCTCTGGAGACTTCAGCCATCCACTTTGCTAAGGAATAACTTGTCCAAGAGTACAAAACATTCCTGCTCTTTGTGGCATTAATGCAGGTACTGATGGTTATATAAGTCTTTGCTGTGTATCCATTTTTCAGTATGGGGATGTTAGTTTTGGTTTTTCTGGGCACTGACAGCGTGCTTTGAATTTTAGAAAAAACTAAAAACAAACAAACCCAAAATAAACAAAACCAAAACAAACAAGCAAACAAAAATTCAAAACCAAATTTAAAAAACCCCACTTTATTTACTCCTTGCTGAAAATGTAACAGAAGACTAGATTTTGTGATCACTTCTATAGGGAAGTAAGTAAAAACAAAACCAAAGTGCTCCTCCCCTGCATTTTCTGCAGCAGTGATGAAGTTTCTGGGCAGTGAAACACAATAATTTGCAAGGTTTCCTACTGCTTCTCCACTCTAAGAATGGGAATGAGGGCACCATGCAGAACAGACAGAGCACTGGATCCATGCTTTAACTCCTTACCCTAAAACATGATCCAGCAAACCTCAGATTTATTTGCTGTGCACTATATTTATTTCCTTTGCCTTCTCTAGCAAGGGGGAATTATGATTCCATGCATCAAAGGGAATGACAGTAGCTCAGGGGCCACAGATTTGATGTTTAGCCCCTGTTCCATGCTATGCCTGAAGTCTGAATCTGTGATGGCTTGCCATTGCCAGATATGCTGAAGATGCAGTGTCTACCTCTTCTGCCCATTTCCTGGGGCCATATTTAAGTAATAAAAATATCAAAAATAAACAATTTATCTAAGTAAATTAAGAGCTGGTTATCATACATATGAATCGGTGAAGCTGGGTGTCACCTGCTGTCATTAGCATTTTATCTTGATTGGAGAGTGACTGATGGCACTACTCCAGTTATGAAATTGTATCAATACCCCCAAAGGGAGAAAAATCACAAACCAAAAAACAAACCCAAATATATTTAGGAAATTGCAGCTGTGAGACTTTTGAAGCTGGAATAAATGAAACTAAGTTATTGATAGAGAGGCAAGCCTATGAGTTAACCTGCACTACCTAAATTTTAGACATGTATTTAAATTCACATGTACACATTACATTCACATATAAATTTGTAGGGCAAATTACCTGTGAGTATAAAATGTTATCCTATCTCCATTATAATGATGGAACATATAATGATAGATTCCTAATCTGGAGGTAGGAAGACAAAAGGGGGTGATAAAATTGAGCACAGAGAGTAAATGTGTTATACTTGTAATTAATAAGCAATATTAAAATCTAGAGTTGTACTTACTATCACATTATGAATAAAACAATGCTGATTGATAGAAAAGGTCAGCCATTGGTTTACTAAAATTCACGGATATGTCCTAAGAAATAAAGCAAGAAATAATAATTTTTTAAAAAGTTTAAAAAATTCCTTGACTTGCTTTCATTTTAGTCTTCTGCATCATAAAATAGATCTCAAATAAGCATTAACCCACTGCTAACACAGACCTTAGCAGTGACTGACATGTTTTGGATGCATCATTCATACATGTTACAGACACTGTAACATGTCACATACACTGCAACATCACCAAGAGGAAAAACTGTCTTGTTAGCAGTGATGCTAGGATAGGCTTCTGCAAGCAAATTATGACTATGAAAATGATCCACCTCATTACAATCAATATTTTTATACTTAGATGTGAATCAGTCTAATCTGTGCATTTTCTTTAACAAATAAATACAGAGAATTATATATTTTCATTCATAACTAAAAGTTCAGCACAAAAGACTGTCAACTGATCTTTAGGATACAAAAATATCTCAGTTCATCTGAAAATCTGACTAAAGTACGCGGAACTGCGGTTCCATGAGCCTGAACTCATTTTTAATGAGTCAAATAGCAACAGTGCAGCTTCCCTTAGCACCATATTATTATGATCTGTTTTACTATCTCTGAAGATGTGTTTCAACTGCACAAGCTACAACAAAGACTCACTTCTGCTCCAGAACACATGAAACAACTAACATGAGCAAATGGGCAAAACATGTTCTCCAGGAATTAACAAAGGAGGGAAACATTGGCTTTCACTAAATCACTTGTTGGGATAAAATGGTACAACAATAATCAAACCTCTCCTGATAGCAGCCTGTGGGACCAGCAGAGTGTGGCTCTGCATAGCAGTCTTCTCTTCTGTCCTGTTGGGAAAAGGAGGGAGCTTCCATGAAAGAACTCTACAGAGACAGGGATAAAATTACTGACCAACCCTCCCTGCCCAGAGGGGAACTCTCTTGTCTGTGTTTCTTCTCCATGTTTTGGAGTTCCCACCATCACAGCTCTACAACAGTGATAAAGCTGAGCAGCTGTGACCTGCTGAGGATGCTTACTCCTCCCAACAGCACCACACTCTCCTGTCCTCTGCTCCTCAATGCACTCCTGGCTCATCCACCCACCCTGCTGAAGGAGAATTCCCACAACAGAGTTTTGCTCAAAGCAATATCCATGGGAATGATTGCTCTAAAGGTATGAAAGAAACATTTACTGGTGAAATTGTGAAATGTAGTGGGAATATAAAGGAATGTAACAGAAAGTACTGGGGCAGATTGAATGATTTCACTAGAAAATATGAAAAAAATGTTTATACAAAGAGCAAGAGCAGGTAAATGCTACAACTTTGTGCACTATTAGCCTGTGATTTTTTGACTTTCACTTAAAAGCAAAAATATTGCCCAAACCTCTGCACTTGCCTACCACACACAGAGAAACATTTAGTCTCTGGAGTGCCATTACCACCACTATTGCTTTTCCTGGGAGCATGTGCCAGTCTGGGAGGAACACAACACACAACAGTGGTTATTCATTTTTTTTCTATACATGTGCAAAATAAGACATTCATTTCACAAGCCTATGCTGTGCCCTAATAAATACTGCAATTTGAAATTTTAGCACTTATGCATGCAAAGGTTGGTTGAAGGAGATGTGGGGCTTGATTATAGTGTTTTATCACTCAGCTGAACATCTAATGTTTAGCACAGTAGTTGGAGTGCTTCTTTTCATGTCATAACAAAGGTTGCCCTCAGATAGTAATTACTGCCTTCCTAATAAAAGGAAAGGCATTTTGAAACAGCCTGAATAGTTCAGAAGCTAGAGATGAAGTTTGGAGAAGGAGTTTGCCATCACTTTGCCTTTGGCAGATAGTTTGGTGCCTGAGTTGTACAGTAAAATGGCAGAGATGCCTTGAAAACCTTCCCTCCAAGCTGGAGGTATTAAAAAACCATGGGCTGAGGAAAAAGAAAGTCTCTAGGAGTACAAAAAGTCACTGCAAAATTAATGTTTCTGTAAAAAATGTACAAAACCAGTATGATTAATTATTATATGATCTTTTAAAAGTGTAGAAAGGCATAGGGACATGGAGGTGTAGAGCAGAGCACAAGCATCAGAATATTTTCAGAGCAAAGCTGCCCATGCTGAGTGCAGTGGTTCAGCATTCTTAGCTTTGCTCAGGGAAACATATGCCAATATGGGTTATATTTTCTAGTGACATTTCTGAATGCATCTTAAAGAGCCTCTTGTAAACTGCTAATGATGTATTTCTGTGCTTTATGTACTTACAGCATAATGATAATCAGTTTGAGTAAAATAGTTCGGAGGGTTTATGCAGTTTAGGGCACTAAATCACAGTTACACTTTTCATCTGTCTTTGAAAATTCCAGGTCAATTTTACATCTGATCTTTTGGATTTCTCTTTTTCTCTTCTGATCTTCAAAACTACTTATCAGTGGCCAGCAACCTCCTTAAAAAGTATCTTATTAATTGCAACAAATGGAACTGCTAGTTTTACCTTCATAACTTACCAGGGATTCTCTTTTATTTTAAACCAACAGTGGTATTAACAGTTCTGAGGCCTCAAACTTTATCATCTACTTCAAAGTTGGAGAGGACTGTCCACATATAATTTTATCTTCAGTACACTGGTAAGTACAATTTTTACCTAATTCTATTAGTTGGGTTATAAGTCTATTTTTATGCTGCCTGCCTCCTTTCCCTACAGAGATTGATTAAATATGCTTTTCTGAACTGTATGTTCTGTGTTAGCTCCTTTCTATTGCCATGGTTTTGCATCTACCTTTTTCTGGATTGCAGTTTTGTCTTCAAATTAAGGTGTCAGATTTTGACATATTTCTATGTGGTTAAGTTTGATTTTCATTTTCTGTGGTGCCTAGGCACTGAAGCTACACCATGCAAGTACTATTCCATCATAAAATTAGAGCTTCCAACCCTTTTTGAAAACATGCCTTCCCTCATGCACAGCCTCCACGTCTCCTGCTAAAGCTGTGCAGTTCTGCACTAAACTGATTAGCCCTTACAGCTTGATGCTTCATTTCACACTTAAATAAGCATTACTTTATTAATATGTGTGGTCACAGAGATAGTTTGACACCCTTCAGGATATGTGATGGTTGTTTTTCCCTTTGCTGTGAAGGCTGAAATAGTCACCCTTCTGTGGTTAGGAAGCAAATGAAATATATTTTCAAATGGTTTGAATCAGTCAAGAATATACCACAGGAAACATCCAAAGGGGAAGAATGAAGAGAGGAGGAACATAGGCTGTTCCATCAGAAACAGCCTAAGATGAAGCCCACTGGAGAGCAAGGCACAACATTTTTCTTGTATATCCTGGAGGCAACAAGAGCTCTTGCATGTGCTCTCATCCATGAGAGCTGATGGCACGTGTTCCCATCTGCAAGACTTGGAGGGAGGAGAGGAGAACAGCCACTACACCGAATTTGTGACACCTGGGAGAACAGGGATAGACATAGGCTGGGGAGCAGAGCAGCTGCAATAACTCATCCAGCTGGAGGGTTGTGAAGTAAAAATATGGGAAGCTTTAAAAACCACAAACGAGGCTTTGCCACTTTGATGATCTGAAAGCATCATGGTAAAAATCAGGACTTTTCCCATCTGGGAAGGGGATCTTGATTTTTGTGGGTGTTTCAAGATCTGGGTGCTGATTACAGGTTGCAGAAGGGAAATATCTCAAAGGAATAACCATAGGGAGCAGATCTTCAGGAAAGGGAGGGGTGACACCATCAAAATTACATTCTACATGCAGGTTCTTGCTTTTAAGACTATCAATTCATCAAAAATCTGTGCCTGTGATGATGATATCTAATGCTTCTTTGCTTCCTGTTTGCTTTTATGAGCATGTGAGATCCTTTTTCCAAGGTACAGCAGGGACTGTCTGCTCCTCCTCAAAAGTGTCCTTCAGTCAGTGCTCTCTCTGAAAAGCACACCGGGATTTCTCTCAACGGGTTTTCTCCCCCAAGGCTTTCTGTGCTCAGGACTGGGGCAGCTGATCTGTCTTCTCTGGTCTGTTCTGCCTCTGCACATCACACCAGCTCCCTGACCACCCATGGCTTTGTGCCAGTAGTGCTGGACCCCCGGGGTTGTGGCAGGACCTCCCAGAGTTTAAGTGCTCCTTGCAACCCTCTAAAACAGAGGACAGTAGGCATACAATTCACAACAATTTAGGAACAGCATACACCATGTCACAAGAGGACCAGAAGAATGTTGCACATATAATATAAGCTTCAAAGCTTCTGTAGGTGGAAGAAAGAGACTCCTGGGAGACTTCATTCATCCTCTCTCCTCCAGACCATACAGAACATGCACAATTGCCCCCGCTGACAAGACTCATGGTTTGGATTCAGATGTGTGTTAGCATCAATGCACTTTGAAATTAAAATAAGGGGTTCAGACACATCATGAGATTTTGTCATAAAACAGGAAATGGGCTATATAAACTTTGCTTTGCTCTGGCCACAAATTCTGTATTTCTACCAACTTGTCTTATGCTAAGTTTTTCTCTTAATCCTGTGGAATTAGTACTGACAACACAAACCATAGTATCCTCTTGTGCTTCCCTCTTCTTACACAGCTGTCTTTTTGAGTATCTAAGCCAATGATCTGAGGCAATATGGATGTTCCTTGAAAAACATTGTCTCTACAGATAAGAAGGATACTTTTTTTCTCAGAGATTAGACAAGTTGGCTGCAATTATAACTTGACGGTTTTAGCAAATAACTGAGAAAATGTTTCCAGGAAATGCAGGGATCACTTCCTTTCTCCAACGTGACATTTCTGCATGACAGAGTGGAGGGTCACAAAATCCACTATTTTGGGGCACCATAAACACCCCAATATCACCATCAGGGTGTTACAACTGCTGCTGAGAAATGGTCCTGGAAGGTGCCTCAAGGGCAGAGGACAAAACTTTTATCACACCATTTTTATGTCTCCCCTTTGCACATTATACAGATACAGATGTCACTACCCATTCAGGGATGCATGATAAAAATAGTAAACAAGAAAATGCACCTTTTAGAAAGTGAATCAAAATCTTGGGATAAAATACTTTAAAACTATCATTGTTTACTTGGGTTTCATCTAAATTCTGGCAGACTGCTGGTTTCCAAAACAGCTTTCCTGTGTTTATTGATAATAACTGTCATTTTTTAGAACAGCTATGCAACGGCCTGTATTAATCTAAAACCCCAGTTTAAAGTCACATAAACATTTGCCTGACTTTGTCCATTAGGATGCCTGTTGATGGATAGATCTGAATGATACTGCTTAAATTCTGAATATTTTTCCACTTAATTTTTGTGGGGATTCCTTAAGTTTGGAACACTTAAAGCAAATTTACTGGAACTGAAAGAAAAAAACAAAAAACCAGCAGTGGTTTGGAAAGTGTGTTTATTCAGTTTGGAGCACTCAAAAAAGGCAAATTTCATTTGGTTTAGCCTTTGCATAGATTCTGTCCCCCCTTCCTGGCACCCTTGCTCCAGTCATTAGGATATTCCAGTCATCCACAGCCTTCTGTCTCCTGGAGCCACGTACTGAGAATACAAAATCTTGGAGCATCTAAAATAGCTGGTGACTGTACAAAACTGAGCTGAAAAAGCTCTTGAGAATGTCAAATCCAAGTCCCTGCCTGCAGGAGGAGCATGTACCCCCAAATCTTCCAACAGAAACTAATTCAAGATGCTGCTTAAGCTCCCACAAGGGAACACCAGTATCCCTAGCCAAATTGTTATCTTGTTTTGCTCTTCTTATCCGTGGGAAGTTTTTCCTAGTGCTTACCCTGCATCTCCCTTGCTGGAGTTTAAGCCCATTAAGAAGAATTATAAACAAATGAAAAGCATCTCATATTTTATCCTCTGGGGGAGATAGCAATTTATTATTGGAAGCACCTTTAGGGCTTCTCCATTACATATACATGATCCCAGCCCAGTTTAATATTCAAGAACCACTCCTGTTTCCCACATCCAGTGTTCCTGGTTCTTGAAGTGCTGTAAAGCTGCTGCTTGCTGCACTCCCAAGGCACCTCTAGGAATCTAGAGGAGCCCATTGGAGCTCAGTGGGAGTAAGCAGGATCCCTGGGCTCAGCTGGGAAGGTATTTAATGCCACTGTGCCCAGCACATACAGAGGTCATTTTAAAAAAGAAGGAAAAAAAGAAGGAAAAAAAGAATGGAACAGACAGCTGCACCTGCTCTCCCTGTGGCTTCTCAGTGCTATGGCTCCATGCCACAGCCCAGGACCTGCTCACATGACCTGACAACACTGTCAGGCTGTCTACTGCTCTTCTATCATGCTGCACCCATTTTTTTTTTTTCTCCCTCCCCTGACATTGCCCTTTTCAGTCTTTTCTTGGGCTTCCCTCTCCCTCAGAAGTGCAGGAGAAGCTGGTGGTGCTGGAGGAGTCCTCAGCAGGAGAATTTCTGCTAGTCTATGCAATCTCCCTGTTGCCCCCATGCTTGCATGCTGTAAATGCCTCTTCTTGCCCCCAAACCACCCCACAAGGTGTCACCACTGAAGTTTTTCAGTGGAATCAAACTGTAGCTTTCACTACAATTACCACAGTGAGGAAGCGAGCAGATACCTAACCTGATTAAAAACAAATCATCAGGCAAAAATTAGAAACAAATTCACTCATTACTAAAGCCTTGAGTCAGGCTGACTGCTTTGGGATGACTAATTTTGGTGTCTTAGCACAGATACATGGCTCCAGGGTGATCTAGGAAACAGGATGCCAGGGTTCCCCACTGAAGGAGCTCAGGAGTCAAATAAACTGCTGCCAAGCCGACAGCAAAGAGGGAGCCAGGGGTGTGCAAACCAGGCCCAAGACATTAATTCCTGGCTGGTCCTAAAGATTCAGAGCTGCCCCTTTTATGTCTCCCCATGCCCATGTGTGAGGGCATCCAGCAGTGGCTGACTGCCACTGACGGCCTCAGTGTAACCCCACAGACAGCACTCCCTTGGGAAGTTAATAAATACACTGACTCTTCCCCTGAAAGTCCCTGTTGCCTCCAGGAGGGTTAGACCCCAGGATTGAGGAAATTAACACTTCAGAGGTGGTGGGACAAGAAGCTAAAAAGGCTACAAATAGGCAATGACCTGCTGAGCATTTTGCTGCTGCTGTCAATTACACCTGAAGCGCCCTGAGCTTTGGCAATTCCCCTCTTCACTCCTGCATAAAAAATTGAAGCAAAGACCCAGACACAGGCAGCCTTTGCTCCTCTTTTCTGGGCTCCTCAGCATTTCTAGCAAACCAACATCACCCCATCTGTATTAGTCTTGGAGTAACAGTGTTTTGAGTTGAGAACTCAGACACTCAGTAAGTCCAAACCCCTACGAAGAAGAAATTAGACTATTGTGCATGATACAGTGAATGCTCCTCAGATTGTCTCACCCATCTATTCAGATTATAAAAAATAGTAGTAATTTTAACTATACCATTATGCTGCATTTATTGAGGATCTGGGACTTGTAGAACACTTTTTGTTCCGTTTATTCCCATTTTCTCATTAAAAATTGAAACCTGGCTGCACACTGGAATTAAGTGTGTTGGTCTGAAAGGCCAAATACTGCTATCTCTTCTGGCATTGACAAAATTCCCATTACTTTTATTGGCATAGCACTAAGCCCTAAAGCTAAAAGTAGCTCTGTGAGTGACAGAACCATTGCATTTAAAATGAAATGCTGTTCCTGATGTAGAGCTGAATTTCTTACTTTGCTGTCATTTGTGAAAAATAATAATTATCTTTGCAGATGCCATCTGTGTAGAGTCTGCCTTCCTTCCAAAACCTTTTGCAACTTGGATTGCTTGGTCACCACCACAGAAATCCCAATAAGCCAAAAGTGCCACATCCAAGCCACAGGAGGGTGGACACAAGGTCAGCTCCAAGTTTGGGTGCCAAGGGGATGACATGTAAGGGATTCCTCTAATCAGCAGTCTTGGGATATGAACTTCTTTCAAATTACAAGATGAGAAGATGTACAGTGTATTTTCTGTTTATGACATGCTCTTTTTCCTAGGAAACCAGCTTTACTTGTGCAGCTAAATCTTGAGAAAAGAAACATGATATTTTCTTTCCAGATAAACTGTAAGATAAGTTCAGGGAAAAAAGGTCATCATTCTATGCCAACTCTTATGAGCTTTTGGTCCATCTTTGGAAGGACCCAGATGATGAAATATAGAGATGGCAGCAGAGTGTCAGCTCACATTTCCACAGAAAAGTTTGGGGAGAAAAAAGTTAAAATGCAAATAAGATCTAAATTTAAAAAGCAGCAACAAACTATCTAAAAATAATTTTAATTACTTTCTAAAATAAAATCTCTGGAATGTGGAGATGCAGGTGTGATTTTTTTAATCATTGTTATGTAAATATAATAGTCATGGCATTCTTGTCAGTAACAGCTCTTTGTTGTCCATTCATATCTGCGAGTGTTCCCCCTAGCAAGTGTGCTAAAAGTAGCAATCCAAAGGTTTCTGCTCAGTGCTGGACTTGGTTGTGATAGAACAGCTGACTGCATAGAAAGTCCTGGGCAACAAAGCCTATTCCCTTTGAAGCTGACACCTTGGTACAGCCATTTTTATGTCCTTCCTGCTAAACTTTTTGATGCCATAGCTCTTTAAGCAGAGGGAGTGAGTTGTCAGACCCTCTCCAACACACACCATGACACTGTGAAATTCCACCAGAGTCCTCCTGCAGCTACACCCAGAGAAACAACTCTCCCTTTCTTTCCTCACTAGGGGCATTGCCTGGGCCCCAGACTAATCTGCAAACTAAGACTAGGCAGTCAAAACTTGGAGCCAGCAACTCAGCCCTGTTTGCAGGCTTGTTTATGCTACAAGTCTGTGCAAAGCACTGCTTGAAATCTACTCGTAAGGTCAAGCACCGGAGAATGTTTTCAAATGTCTAATTATGTCATTTAGACCTCTTTCTGAAATACTTTCTTTCTAAATTATGAAGAGGCTTAATAACAGCTTTCAGCTTCATTAACGTATATATACCTGGAGTTAGAAAACCCACAAAAATCTTAATTGCCCAGCAGTGTTGTCTGACATAGGGTAAGGTTTACACCGATGTTAAAACCTTTCTGAGAAAGTGGATTTTTACATGATGTCAACATCTAGTTTGTGAAAATATAGAAAACTAGTCCCACTGTATCCTTCTTTCTCTGAAAAATTTCATGGAGCAGCAATTTGGCTGAAGAGTGCAGCAATGCATTCAGCTAGAACAGAAACTTTGAAAACTGTGTGTAAATGGCACCTTGACAGTATTTCCTAAGTATCTATCCAAGGTCAGAATTTAACATAATAGGCATATTTTGTTAACAAACAACTCTTCTTCTGATACGGAAATAGCATGAGGTGAGTTTTAAAATACAGCAGCTTAAGTGATGGCTGCTATGCACCTGGCTTCTAAATGCAGAAGTCTGAACTTTCCATGTTCAAAAGCCTTGCTCCAGTCAACATGCATTTGGGGTGTGTGAGGAATGGAAAATAATATACTGCCAGTTGTCATTTAGCCAATCTGACCAATCCATTTAAGAACAGGGGTGACTTCCAAGGACACCCAACACAGTGTTAATGTTGAATTTTTGAGACATTCTCTTTGAAAAGAAAATGAAGATAAAAGTATCAAGATGTCAAAACACGTGAATTGTGAATTACCCTTTAATATTCCAGTGAAGAGACATATGCATAAAGACGAGTACCTTGCTCCTAAAAATAACTTCTTGTTTTTAATGCTGATCTGCAGCTGTAATGAGAGTGTTCAGCATTTTTCAAGTCTATAAATTTTTTAATCTAGCAGATTGTGTCAGTGTGAAAGAAGAAAAAGTCACTCTGACTTTTAGACAAAATGTAATTATTTTTCTACCTCTGATTTTGAAACAAAGTATATCCTCCAAACAAAGGCAAACCAAAGGCAAGCTATCACCTTAGTATTAAGCAAAGCATGAAATCACAGAGCAGTGAAGAGAGCCCCTGGGAGATAAGAAATACTCAGTGTCAGGACCACTTCAGAGAGTGTAGGATCATCATCCTGCTCTATTGTACAAGTGACTTATCACACACAAATCTGCCACGATTAAATTAATATTTGTGAGCTTAACTGTGATCCTTTCTCCTTTGTTTAATGAAGGATTAATTCCACCAAAGCTGAAGGAATTATTTGCATGCGACTGACCCCAGAATAAGGCTTCATACATGGTTTGGATGACTGATTTTTTGGCAGGGGTCTGTCAAGCCTGTTCTCCCAAAGCCTTCTCTTCTTCCGTGGAAGCCCCTGCAACATTCAAAGGGGGCTTAAAGTGAGTTTTCAAATGGCTATCAAAGGGAAAAAGCATTTACACTTGGATTCTGTGGGAGAAACAACATCTTCACTCAGGAGCAGAGAATATTGCAATGTCATATTTCTTCAAGCCATTGCCATTTCAGCAATGTTTTCAGTGCAATTTAGCACAGTGTCCAAATATATTTGTCACTGATAAGTAGCATGTTCCAAAAGTTTTGAAAAAAACATGTTAGACAATGAGAAACAAGAGAAGAATACAACAATGTAATGGAGAAAGGGAACTGTGATATTTTGTTTGAATGACAAGCAAACTTTCTGTGTCTTTGCTGCAAAAGAAAAAAGAGTTTTGTGACTGAGAGACATTTCAAAGGAACTGGCACAGTTCAGAATCCTAGCAAAGGCAAGGCATAGGTCTCTGGTACAGCAGTCAAGGCAACCTTTATATCTTTATCTCACTAGTTACAATGAGATAAAAAAACCACAGTGCCTTGTATCTGCAAAGGCTGCATGTTAACATAACTATCTTAATGTCAAAGAATATCCTGGTTTTTTCCATAAGAATAGCTGTGACACTAAGCATTCTATCAGAATTTTTCAGCATTCTATCAGATTAACCAGCTACATTATTTTTATAGGCTGAAAATATACCAAGCAGATACTTCAGAACATATATTTTGGCTGCAGGTAAGGGATGAAGTGGGGGTTTTGTGGCAAGTTCATATTTGTACAGTTCTTGTCCTATCTTCTCCAGCATGCAGCAATACTTAACAGCCCTAAAAAAGATACAAAAATTTACTGTCTTGCCAGATAATGCTGTTTTATTTTTTCTGTTCTTTCTTCTTCACACCCCACCACTTTTGCAGCACCCATGCTGTAGGTCTGTAAATAAACACCATGATAAAATGGTTTTTGTATCCAGGCCTGAAGAATTTCCATTAATAGATATAATTATATATAAATATACATAATATTGACTAGATTTAATTCCAGAGCATTCTAATTCTTATTAGAAAAAATAAGTCCCCTTGTTATGCATGTGACCAGTTCAAGATGAGCACAGAACCGTGAATCACTGCATGGCCGAAGTTGGAAGGGATGTCTGGTCAACCCCTCTGCTCAAGCTGGACCACACAGAGACAGTTCCCAGGACCATGCTCAGATGGCTTTTGATTATCACCAAGGATGGATACCCCACGACTTCCGTGTGCAGCTTGTGCCAGGGCTGGGTCACCCTCGCAGCAGTGTTGGGTAGCTCGTTCTGGAGAAGAAAATAATTGGCTCTGTGGTCAAAGAACTTCGCTTCCAAAACTCCTGGAACCACAACAGTTTTAGTTGACTTTTTATGATGAATGGGACATATTCCTAGTGTCTGCTGGGAATTATGGATCTGCACAGGACAAATGGAACATCAGATACCTTTATCTATGGAAATGAGTGAAACTTTTATCCTGTATTGTAAGTCCATGGCTCTTACAGTGAAGAACTCATAGTTGTCCTATGGAGTTTCAAAACCTGTAGGTTCAGACAATTGAACTCACTCTAGGACTATTTTGACTACAAAGACTGCTTAGGAACTTCAGATTACAGTAGCTACCAATAACAGGCACATAAATATGTTCATCACAGTCTTGAACTGAATCCAATCCCATCTGTTTACTTCTAAGTAAATTGCTATTTATTATTATTATTATTATTATTATTACCATCATCATAAATATCATTATCATTATTATTGACTATTCTGCACCTGAGTGACTTACATTTCTAGCAGTGGCATAAAAATAAAATGCTATTTTTGACAGTTTTTAAAGGAAACACAAATTTAGACTTTCAACTCTTCTCCTTTGATTATGATTGAATGAAGAGCTTCAGAAAAGTTCAGAAACTTACCATTTGTGACGGTATGTTTTCTAGATGAAAGATTAGAATAGGATAGTCTGCAAATAACGTAGCTCTTAGTTTAGGTGATCCATGGCACATGTTACTAATTACAGTAGGTGAAATTGGCTGAAGTCCCCATTGCTACACAGACCCATTCTGGCTTCTATAGAGCATTCCCTGGGCCAGGCAATTCAACATTAAATGCTCCTACATCTAGTTTGTTTTTGGATCTAGACAGTAATGGCAAAACCATTGTGGATGACTGTGTTATCCCTGCCATGCTACATTACAGGGAATTACATGGACCTGTTAGACCAACTCCAGAGAATGGTCACCAAGTTGATTAGGGAGATGAAGCACTTTCCCTACAAGGAATAGCTGAGTGAATTAAGTTTGCTCAGGCTGGAAAAGGTTTCAGGGTGACCAAATTGCAGTCTTCCAGTTCCTGAAGGGAGCCTACAAGAAAAATGGAAAGAGACTGTTTACAAGGGCTTATAGTGACAGGATAAGGAAGGGAATGGCTTCAGACTAAAAGAGTGTAGGTCTAGATTGGATATCAAGAGAAAAATTCTTTATTGGGAGGCATTGAAACAGATTGCCCAGAGAAGTTGCAGATATTCTATTCCTGAAAGTGTTCAAGGCTAGATTGTATGGGGCTTTGAGCAACCTGGTCTAATGGAAGGTGTCCCTGTCCATGGCAGGGGGGTTGGAATTGAACAATCTTTTAAGGTTCATTCCAACACAGGTCATTCTATGATTCGATTACAGGTTACTGACCCTACTGTCTGCTGGGAAGTAGGATGGCATGTGCCACAGTTTAGTGAAGGACTAAAGCACAGAGTCCATGACCTGCCCTGCCTGAGGGACATAAGGAAATCTGTAGCCACTGATATGGTGAGCAGAAATAGAGATACTATTTGTGTGCACTATTTGAGAAATGGAAGTATGAGATCTCTGCTTTCATTCCAGAAAGGCTAAGAAGGAGAGCCTGGTAATAACGTTTTATAAGTAGTTTGGGTCTCTGAAAGCTTTGATTCCCTGGGAATTCCTGATGCTGCTCAGCACGCAATGCTGGGGGCCAGCAGCCAGCTTGTCCACCCAACACATGGCTTTGTCACACTAACAGTGTTAGAAAAGGTCCAGCATGTCCCACATGGCACAAATGAGCTCTTGCTCAAATCTGGACCACCTCACTCCTCCTCAATCCAATGGGTGCACAGGACAAGCCAGGCCTTGGCACAGGCTCTGCCTGGCACATAGGGACTGATGAGGTACACTGTCACAACAGACACGAACAGAAGAGACGCAGGCTCCTTTCGAAAGTGGTCGGTGGGTTCTCCCCTTATTGTGGGCTGACCTCCTCTTTATACAGAATGTCAGAGGCCAATTTGATTGGTAACACAAAGGTAAACTTTTCAATCAATTGGTCATCCCAGAGGGACATCAGAAGAAGGTCCCTCCTATAAGAAAGAATGAAAACATCCTTATATTTACAAAACATTGTTCTTCTGTTTACCAGAACGCCTGGGAAAGAACCCTTCCAAGATCAAAACATCCCAGGCATGAAACTCAGGACTACAGTACACTCTGGGCTGATACTTCACCTCTCATCTCTCCCTCAGAAATTTCAGTCAGTGAAACATTTGAATAAAGTTTTGTCTTACCATAATGTGATGTCCTCAGTATTTACTTCTTTCTGCTGCCAAATGTTTTTAATATCATATTTTTGTTACTTAGTAAGTTAAAGAGCTTAGTAAGCCCTAATCAAATAACTGCGGATTTTCCAGGCACAGAAAACTAAAATTCAGTGATTTCAGGCCATCTATGAAAATGTCCACAAAATCTGAATTTCTTATTATTTAAATTATTAATTTTATCTGAATGTCATTTTCATTTATGTTAATTTTGATGAGAAAGTGAGCAGCTAGTGAGGCTATTAATCAAACATTCCCTGAATCAAAACAATTGGCTAATTACTTCTAGACGCATATGAGGTTTATTATGCATTAATTAGTTACTAAATCACCCATCCTGGATTTTAATATTCAGCTAGCAAGTTTAGATTGGTTTTACAGAAACTTCTGTGTTTTCTCAAATTGAGACCTTTGTTACTTACTGAGAGCTCCAAATAGTAAACAAATTTTTCATGAGATCTTGGGAAAAACATCCTCTTCTAACTTGTTTAAAGAAAATAGTTTATTGAACAGCAGAATAAAATCAAGAGCTGAGCCATGTTCTCCTCAAACTCAGCCTGGAGCCTAAGGAAAAAAAGGTGTTGCTAATAGTGCAATTTGCTGGTGTCAAAATTTGCTGCCAGAGCCTCAAGCCAGCTAACTCCCATGGCTTCCCACTATGAAGAGCATCTGATCATAGGTGACTCAGAGGGTGCGTGAGCCTTAACCCCAGCCAGCAGCCAAGACCCACACAGCCACTCACTAAGTCACTCCCCCAGCAGCAGGGTCAGAGAGAGAATTAGAAGGGTAAAAGCCAGAGAACTCATGGGTTGAGATAACAGCAGTTTAATAAGGAAAGCAAAAGCCACACATACAGGCAAAAAAAACCTCCAGAGAATTAAAACACTGTTTCCCAAGGTCTGGCAGGTGTTCAGCCATCTCCAGGAGTGTAGGGTTCCATCACACGTAACAGTGACTTGGAAAGACAAACTCCATCACTCCAAACATCCCCTCCTCACCCTTCTTCTCCCTACTTTATATACTGAGCATGATGTCACAGGGTATGGACTGTCCCTTCGGTCAGTTTGGGTCACCTGTCCTGGCTATATCTCCTCCCAGCCACCCATGCACCCCCAACTTCCTCACCAGTGTGGCAGTAGGAAAAGCAGAAAAAGCCTTGGCTCTGTGTGAGCCCTGCTCAGCAAAACCAAAAACATCTCTATAGTATCAATCCTGTGTTCAGCACAAATCCAAAACACAGTGCCATAGCAGCCCCTGCAAAGAAAATTAATTCTATCCCAGCAGGAACCAGCATAGCTGTGCTTGTAACCAGGAGGAAGAGTAGGAGGACAGAGGCAGTAGATCCCACCTCTCTATATCTAGGGGAGGAAACCAGAGGTAGGGGTTACAAAAATCAAGGGAGAAGCTGAGTCTGGTGCAGCAGGGAAGTGGATGGCTAGGAGAGATAAATCCCATTTGCTTTTATTATGAAGATATTGTGTTTTCATTGTTAGAGAAGGCATAAATTTTCTGTCACAAAGAAGCGTGATAGCATTGATAATGTTTAAAATGATCAATAAACCCTGGCTTTTTGTAGGTAGTCAAACTCCCTAAATTCTCCTGCTGTAGCTCCTTCACTAGAAGCAGCTAAATCCAGAGGCAGTTCAGTAAGAAAGAGAGGAGAAAACGCAGCTCATGTCTCCAGGTACTTCTGGCAACCCTCACCAGCAATTAAAGGCAGAAGACACCCAGGGCCAGAGAAGAGCTGGGTCACACCATTGCCCTGAGCTGTCTCCACAGCATCATAGGCACAAGCTCTCAGTGTGGGGCTGGCAGCAGTGCTGGTGTAGGGCATCCCATTCTCCTCCAGCATGGGGACATGGGGCATGGTTTTATCCCAAAGCAGCCTTGTACACGTGACCAGCTCCATCTGCAAGACTGACCACCAAGACAGGGACCACCCCTCCCATACTCCTCGGGGTGGCTGTCTCTCCAGGACTGTGCTTGCTGCAGTCACGGGGCACTGGGGAGCTGCCTTGGACATTTATTACAAGGGAAGAAGAATGAGATCTAATGAACCAAAACACAGAACTTAGGATACAACAGCTAATAACTTGAAAACATGACAATGACATTTTGTTCCTGTTATGGAGTCTTGAAGATTATCTATTTCTTTATTTTTAATGTGTGCATTTTGTACTTTGTGTTCCTCTCTGAGGTGACAAATCTCAGAAGGTATTTCCCTTTAATAAAGTGGTATTGAAATATCCTCAAATCACTTTGCAATGTTTCTGGCTACAGATATTTAGGGACTGTGATCTCTATGTTCCTGTGTCATCCCCTCAGAACAAGATGTTTGATCAGCCATAATTGTAGCTTTTTGTCTTCCTAATTTTTCCTCAAGCCTGATGGGAGGTTGTAGGAGTCCCTGAAAGACCCCATGCAGCAAGGAGAAGTGAAGTGCCTTGTTGGCACATCAGACAGAGAACACTCAACTGCATCTCCATCCATGGTAGTCTCCCACAGGGTACAACACTCAGTGTCATTTATGTGCCTGACCACTGCCAGTGCTACTGACTGGCACCAGCTGTACTTGATGCAGAGGAGAAGTGTTACATACCTGAATTATATGCCTAAAGTTAAATTACAGATGCTTCTGAATTTGTCTCCTATCTAATCGTATTTCCTGTAGCAGGCTGGATGTACAGATAATTTTTTTCTCAATATAAAACAAGGGAGAAAAAAATTCAGATTAAGAGAGATTATTTTAATCTTAGAACTGTTAGAAAATAGATTGATGTGTTGTCAGAGTGAAAAAGAGACCCAGAAAGTGAAAGCTAAGGCTGAAAATGTCAGACTTAAAATAAATCTAGCCAGGCAAGTTGAATTTCAAATTGTTCCATAATATTATAGTGACACTCTGAGCAATAATTAAGTTCTCTATTGTTTGCTTTCCAGGAAGAATATTTTAATATCTTGCAATTTATCATTCTAAAACTGCATAGCAATATAATCCTCTCCATTCTAAATAGAGCTGTACTTGTTAAAGAAATGGTAAAATGCATCAGAAATTCACCACAAACTACTGGCATCATTCATCATTTTTCTTGGGACATGGTTTTCTGATTTGTGATGAGATATTGATATTAGTTCATTAAGAGACAAAATCTGAAGGGATTACTAAGCAGTGAGCAGAACAGAGATACTCAGCCCCTCCCCGCGCCCCAACAATGAGAATGCTTAGAGTGCTTTTTGCTGCATCTCCTTTTCTCATGGGCTCAAGGTCTGTTCTTGACTGGACTGCAGATGACTGTGTTTATTTTAGTGGGTTATCCCCACTGAAGCACTTCTGGTGTAGGTAACAGCAGAAATGAAGCCTTGCAGCAGTTCATGGACCAGCTGCATGATGCAGCCACTCATGGTTTGTGCACAGGTGAGATGAGTGACTCTCCATCATGCTGAGGCACTGGAATGGAGTGGCCCTCACCCAAGTTTCGACACTTAAAGATTTAAGTTTTAAATTCTAAGTTTGCCCCAAAGCTTATAACTTTCCTAGGTCTTAGGACTCCTCCTATGTAAAGCTACAGAAATCTTCAAAGAAAATGATGCTTAAGTTAAACAAGCTGCTGACAGTTCCCAATTCAGTTGTTTTGGACCAAGAGAGAATGTCATCATTTCTAAGGCAAGCCATTCTCCCACTGCTAAAATTTATTCTCTCCTAATGCATGCCATTTTAAGGCATGTCATTTTAAGCCTCCTCAAAGAAGCAAGTCCCTTTCGTCCATCCTCCTACTGAGCTTCATCAGTTTTGGCTGCAGAGACTCCTGGTAGCTTTTGTCACTGATCACCATGAGGTGCCCCTTCCATCAGGAGGCTCCTTTCAAGCTGTTCAGCTAGGATTTGGGAAGCCTGGACATGAAAACCTTTAAGCTGAGAACTAAGTGCAGCATCTGCAGCACGGGCTAGTGAACAAGCACATGATGACAAGTATCCCAGAAAAAGGCAGGGGAAAAAGCAGGAAGATGTCAAAATCAGGAGAAGCTGCTAATTCCCAGATGTAAAAGATGCAAGCAATCCACTAATGCACAAGGCAGGGGCATCTCTCTCATTCCCACAGAATTATTTATTCCTCAGAAAGTGGCTGAATGCAGGCAGTTGCCCACCACCCTATTTCACACCCTGGAGAGCTGAGCCAGAGGTTCTTTAACATGGCCAAAAAGGACCCCTGTTCTCAGGAGGGCCCCCCCTGTGAAGGCTGATGCCTGAACAGGGAATGCACAGTAGAAAGGGGAGCAACAGTGCTGCCCTCACACAGCACCTATTCATTTGTCCTTGCCTGGGTGTGAAATTGTCTGTAAGCAAACTTCCAATGAGTATCTCAAGACACATGGCCTTCAGAAAGGATCTGTGTGTGGAGAGTGGTAGAAGAGGGAAATCATATGGCAATGAGTGGTAAGAAACTAAAACAGGCAGCTGCCAAAACCTGAAGTATCTATAAACACTGACTATGGAGACGTGGTTAAGATAAAACATTACGTTTTAACATAGGGTTCAGTGAGTTAGAGACAAGAACCTTTGTTGGCTTGATTGAGAAGGAGAACATCAAAAACTGAACTTCTCATAATGAAGCAGCAAATAATTACTTTGCCTTATTACCCAGTCACCTTCCTCTTTCCCTCAGCCCTGATGAGTCATCACTCATCCCAGTGCCAGTGTCACAGATCTGCTAATGGAAACCACATTCTGCTGGTGATGCTAAGGACCAAGTTCTCCTCTGCATAGGAAGAGTAGGAAATGAGCAAAAGTTCCAAGCACCCCTGTCTTCCCTCCTTGGCCCTGCTCTGCCATGGGGAAAGAAATGAGCTGTGTGCAGGCAGAGAAAATGAGGGCAGCAGCTATCCAGGGGGGCTGCAATGCCAGGATGAAGGAAAACCAGAGAAAGGCAGTTAACATTAAAGAATTATATGAGGACTTGGGGTTTTTTTCCTCTGATTTCCCCACATCCAGACTCTTTGGGCACTATATTTCCAAACTCACATACTCATCTATAAATCATCTTCCTAATTTCTAGACTATTTTTTTTTTCAGGAGGAAATTTAGTATTTTAGAAAAAAAAAAGAAAAAAGCTGCTAGGATTTTGGGTTCTTTTTAACTCCACAGAAGGTACCAGAGACAGTAATTAATGAGACATGGGACTCTGATAATTATTACTATCCTTTCTCATTATTGTGCCTTAAAATATGAAGTTTGCTCATATATATTATAAATCCTCAGCTGCTCCTACCCAACCATTCAATTTTAGGACATAAGCACCACAGGTGGGTAAGATGCAATTTCCCCCTGTACATTTGTACTACCACAGGTTTCTGAATCTCAGCAGTATTAGAAAGCAAGTTGTTCTACCCTTTCCAAAAGCTGATTTATTACCATCTCAGAAAGAGAAGCAGCATCATTAAAAATGCACAGTAATTTGCTGCTCTTAAAATCAATCAAGTACAGCCAGCAGTGGCTGCTATATTGACAGGATAAAAACATGAGCCTGCCCACTGCACCAGCTCCAGCACTGCTGGCTGTGATCTCCTCAGGCTGGAGACAAGAGTGAACGTGGCCGGCCATGTCTGCGCAGAGTTAGCAAAGATCCAGCTAAGAGTAACTCGGAGGCAAGCAGAGAAGTATGTAACATTTCTTTAATATCCTTCAGAGGTGCACAGATGAACTGGAGGTTGAAACCCTGCAAAAATGGGCAGCTGGGAGCTATGAAGATGAGAAGAGATCGACTTCAGGGGGACCAAAGAAACTTTTTTGCTTTGAGTGACTTACAGAAGGAGCTGAGAAAAGGAAGGTTTCCTGCTGTTCTTGTTTATCCCAGGTGAAATGGGTTGAGCCAATGTTGTGCAGCACTGTCCAGCCCCACCCCTGTGAATCCCTGGTCTTCAGGGTCACAGATACCACATTTTCCAGTGCCTCTTGATTCCAACAGGACACCTGAACTAAGGAACTCCCTTCATCATGGCTTTCTGCAGATGAGAATACTGAATTCTGTTAGTGGGAACGATCACATGGTACCTACCATAGGTCGCAACAGCTGTTAGCCCTTGAGCCCACACTGTAGAGTCACATCCCCTAAGTGAGATGCTCTTGAATGACATGCCAAAAATATTAAGATCCTTTTAACCAGGACAACCTGCCAACTGTGACACACTCTGAGTGCTCTGTTTCATGTTTCATGGCTGTCTTCTATACTGATGAACTAAACAATGCCAGAGCCCCTCTTCTACCCATGAAGCCAACAGATACAGTTGGTTGGTGTCCATATTATCAGAAACAAATGTGTTTCACCACATCCCAGCTGTCTACTGGGAGAAGTCTCTGGCTCATGGCACTTTTTAGACCATGCCCAGGAATCCTTTGCAAGAGTTCTAGCTGGTCTGGGATTCAATCACACCATGTTCTTCTCTGCAATCCCATAAATGTTCAATCTTAATGGCCTGTGCCTACTTAATTGAATAGTCTATAGGTAGCCTTCTGTAATGTAAATATCAGTTGTGCATCTGTGAAATTTTCATGTTCAGCAGAGGTTTTGGTACAAAATTACTAAGAACTACTCTGGTAAAGGATCATTTACTGGTTTAGAAAGTTGCAAAAATTCCAAAATATAGAATGCAAGACCATCATGTTCACTTCATATTTTCAGTGTGAGCCTCATCAAATCTGTAGCAGTTATCCTATCCTTCACTCTAAAATGAGTTACAGTGAAGTAATGGTCTTGAAGTCATCTTTCTATATCAACACAGGGATTCTGAACAAATTATCAAAACTAGCTACTGAGGGTTTTTTATTCATTCTAGGGAAAAGATCTTACATGGCAGCATTCCTCAGGGGTAGGGAAAAATGAAAAAAAATGAAAAATATTTTTGTGAATTCTCAAGGAAATTTTAAAATATAGAAAATTTAAGGAAGGCATACTGTCAATTTTTTTTTCCTTGGTTGAGGCTTTTGCTGAAATTCTAGTAGTCACTGGTTAATGCATAATATTCTCTGCATAGGTACTAAATCACTGTGGTGATGTCAATGGCATGGAAGCTGAGATAAGGAAAATGAATTTGAGGCTGTGGCAGATTGAAAGGTCTGCTGTTCTGCTGTGATATCTTTGCTAACATAAGTATTGCAACCATGACATTCTTGCTACAGGAATAACATTATCCATCCTTCCATAAATCCATATGATAGTTAAAAACCTTCAGGGCAGATATACTTCCCAGTACAGCTTCAGTTTTTAGAACATTTGTGTATAATAAATGGTTAGGAGTGAACTATGAACAAAATACCTAATCAGTGTCACAACTACATTTGTGCCACCTCAGAACAATCTCCCCAAAAGCAGACATCCTCATTTTAATTATAGAAGACATTTCTCTAAGCTGTAACAACTTGAATGTATCTCATTCATCTTTGTACTCCTGATGAATTGAGGCTAGACTACCAGTCGGGGGGTGGGGGAGAATCTGCCTCATGCAATTATCTGTATTTAAAAAGTGAGTGTAGACATCGGGACTAAACAGCAGGAAAAGGCTCTTACTCAGTCTGTGCAATAAAGGGCAATCACATTTGTGATTCGAGTTTCTTGTCTCTTACTTCAGGGGTCAGCTTTGCCATTACTGTTACCAGAGAGACCAGTGGAAATATTTTGAGTATACCTCATTTCTCCTTCACTGTACGCTGCATTGGATCCCCCCAAAATAAGTATTCTTAATATGATCAGATACTAAATGAGGTTTCAAGTTTTGTCCATGCAAGTGGCATTAGAGCCAGCTGATTTTAACAAGGGTTTATAAGGGGCTTGACTCAACTCCGCTACATTAGTTCCAGCTAAAGATAGATGCAATTTTGTTGGGAGCATGTAGATTTGCCACATAATCATTGTTTCAGATCCAGACAGGCTTGATTTACAGAGCCTATTTATCCTTAGGAAAGCTACGTTTACTTTTCTGAGAAAAAAGTCTGAATATTCAAAAGACATTTCCCTGGGGTGTGAATGAGAGGCTATCTGGCAGGAATGGAAGTGGCAGCCTGGGAGCCAGGGTCTGCAGAAATCTTGAATCAAAATGCTCTCTCAACCCTCTGATTTCCAGGACTACTTCCACATACAGTTACAAAAGGAAAATATTTTGCAAAGGAGTAGAGGGATAAAAAAAAAAAAAAAAAAAAAAATCCTACCACAACATTCATGCTACTTTTACTAAGTTACCCTGCAAGGATTGGATTCTGCTCTCATCCATATTTTGTATCATGAAATGCTATGACTTCTGTGATCACAGAACCACAGAATCGTTTGGGTTGGACAGGAACTTAAAGATCATTTAGTTCCAAGCCCTCTGCCATGGGCAGAGACACCTTCTACTAGATCAGCCTGCTAAAAGCTCTATCCAATCTGGCCTTGAACACTTTCAGGTATGGGGCATCCACACCTCTGGGCAACCTGTTCCAATGCTTTGCCACTCTCACAGCAAATAATTTCTTCTTAATATACAATTCAAATCTTTAAATTTAAAGGTATGCTCCTGTATCCTATCACTACAAGCCCTTGTAAAGTTCCTCTCCAGCTTCTTTTAGGCCTTCCAGGTACTGGAAAGTGCTCTAAGGTGTCCCCAGAACCTAATCTTCTCTAGACTGAACAACCTCAACTCTCTCAGCCTGTCTCTGTAGGAGAGGTGCTCTAGTCCTTTGATCATCTTTGTGGTCTTCTTTGGACGGACCCATTTCAACAGGTCCATGTTCTCCCCATGTTGGTGGCCCCAGACCTGGATGCAGCACTCCAGGTGGGGTTTCTCCAGAGCAGAGCAGAGGGACAGAATTTTCTCTCTCCCCCTGCTGCCCACAATGTTTTTAGGGCAGCCCAGGACATGGTTAGCTTTCTCAGCTGCAAGGACAATATTGTTCTTCTTGACTTCTATGATGATGCCCACAACTTATGTCCTAACCAAAGTCTCTCTGCTTTAATAGGAATATTTCCACTATCTTCAATAGTGCCATTACAGAAAACAATGTAATAAGTAAAGTTGAGATTTCAAAGTCCGTATTTAATTTAGTGTCCTAACAACATTGCTTTGCCATGTAAACTGAGGACAAAGATCTCAGTCTCTTAAATGAAATGTTTCCTTAGCATTTGTGTGCCAAATCAAAATAGTCTGTTTAATCAATGAAATAAATGGAGCAGTTAAGTACAAATAACTTACAGACATTCACCTTCTACAACTCAGAGAACTGGGAAAGCATATGGTATTAAGTGCTCAGTGAATTCTTTGGCAGATATTCTGGAAGAATAGTAAAACATGAAAGGAAACAGCAAAACATAACACAGAACAGAATGTACCACATATAAATGTTTTGCACTTCACTTTATTCAGAGTGGACCAACTTTTAAAACATTTGGCATCAATTTCATTTGAAAGCTTTGAGCACTTAAGGGATTTCTTAATGTAGTGAAGTAACTAGATTGGAAGAAATTCTTTACTGTGAGGATGGTTAGATGCTGGAGCAGGTTGTCCAGGTAGATTGGCAATATTCCAACACTGCAAGTGTTAAAAGCCAGGCTGGACAAGGCCGTCAGCAACCTGTTCTAGAGGGAGTTGTCCCTGCCAATGCCAGGGGACACTGGGACTAGGTAATCTTTAATGTCCATTCCAACCCTTTAACATTTTATGGTTTTATTACACAAATCCCTAAGAGAGCTGAATAATAACAATAGCTGAGACATTAAAAAATTATTGCCTATGTGCTCTAATGTCTTCGTGCTGTCCTGAAACCCCAGGTATCTCAGCAGCTCAAACACGGCAACTTTAAATAAGTTCTGTAAGCTGCTGTTGGCACCTTGGCTGTCCAACAAGATGCTACTACCAAAATAATTTGCTCCTGAGGCACTATAAGAGGTCATTGCACATGAGCTTAACCAAGAGTGCTAAAACCTACTACTAGGTTTGTACTAAGCCAAAACACTTGCAGGTTCAGAGTAAATAGCACTGGCAGTGCTGATACACAGGCAGACTGCACAGTGTGCATGATCCGTACAGCGGGTTGCTCTTGGAAACTGCACACCAAGTGCTAGCAGCTGTCTAAAGCCCTGCACAGCGGGAATTAGGTACGGAGAGCAAAGTTGGGATGGTTCATCCCTTCTCCCACTTTCTTTGAAGCAGCAGAAGTTATCCCAGAAGTCACCACAGCCAGAACATAATGTCTTACAATACAGGAAACCCCCTTTTCTACCTTCCTTAGGAAAGACATGTTTCATTTAAGTGACAAGAGGTATATATGTTCCTAGATCACTTGGGGTGCAGCTAATATTCTTACATGCATTTTGTAGACATCCCATTCATGGGAAAATCTGATAAAACTCTGTAATATGCTGTAAAATCCTTCACAGAAATCACTGTCAGCTCTCAAAGGAGTGTTTACCATCAGTCCCACCTCAGCCACAGCAGCTCCCACAAGGAGTTTGGTGTAACTGAAGGGGTAGCCAGGGAAAGGCCTGGCAGATGATGAGTGCTGCCAGAGGGAGCAGCCTCTAAATGGGGGAAATGGTGCCTCAAGTTTTAGCTTTCATATTTCTCAGATTCTGTGCTGCCTAGGTGTGTAGCTTTGAGCTTCATATTAAGTGTCAGTAAGTTCTCTTCACAGAGTAGGTAGACAAAACAACCCCTTTCCAGCTTGAAACCAAGGACAACAGTTATAATCTTCAGGCCCAAAAAGTATAAACAACAGAGAGTTGAGAGAGCAACAGGGAGGATGGAACTTCATAACCTGAAGCTATAATTGGACAATTAACCCCAATATGCAAATGGACCAAAAGTTAGAAAAGCGTGAAACCTTGTGACCAGTCATCCATTCTGTGACCATTTTGGGTCCATGTTGGGTGTAGCCCTGGCCAGCCTCTTGTTCTACCCAAGGTGTATCCTTTAAGGCATTTTAATAAATAGCTACTTTATTCTCTTAGCTCTGTCTAGTCTCTGTTCCAGGTCAGCCTTCTCAAGGCATCACTACCAAGTTTTCATGCAAGGACCAGGGAGAAGTATCTCTGTAATTTCTCTACTTGCACAGCTGTGCAGGGATTGGTACATCTGGCTCATGTCTTGGAGCAAACTTCTTGCTCTCACATTTGCCTTGAACAGAATCCATTTACTTAAATCCAAAGAAAAGAAATCTGGTCTCTCATTCTATGTATCAGTGAAAACAGAGGAGACCTATAAACTGTGTGGTGTACCTGCTTCATGTTTCATCCTGCCACATAGCTGGCTGTAAGGCCTGACCAGAAATAGAAGTGGGGAAAAAAAAGACAGATATAAGACATCTCTAAATAAGACTTTCTGAGGCAGGGAACAGCAACCCATTCTAACCATTGGTTAGAAAGATACTATTTTCAGCTGCCAGCTATAATTAAACAGATCATTTTCCTAAGGCAGAAGAAGATCACAAGCTTCCTCCACAGAAAAAGGTTTTGGGTTTTAATTAAGTTGCCAAGGAGCTGCTCTCACAGCCAAGCCTATGAGATCTTGAGATTGTGGGGTCAGTCTGAGGCTGTCAGATACATCAACATTTCATAAGAAAAACTACATATTTTAATGAATATTTAAATGAGCAGCTGTTTAGGCATTTAACCTCTTTTCCTGTTTTGTATCTTTGGACAAATAAGTAGCAGTTGAGAAAAAAATACTTGGAATTATCGTGGTCTGCTGTGAGTCACTCTCTTTCAGAGGGCACATTTTCCCAACAATGAGAAGCATATCAGGCAGGAGGCAGGATCCCAGCACGGCCAGGGAGGAAAGAGAGAGAGGATTGCAGTCAGGGAGGAGCAAGAGTGGAGGCCCATCCATGGGAAGAGCCTCTCCACACCACCTGTTCTGCTGGGCCAGCTCACCTCTCTAACATCTGCCGCCACCCTGGGCTGCCACTTTGCATCTCCCTGCCACGTCCTCTCTCCAGAGACTGGGAGCCCATGCACAAGCCTGGACAAGCTATAACATAAAGAATGGCCATACCCCCAGTGTTGCAGGGAGAGCAAAGGGAGAAACAGAGACAAACACCACTGCACAAACCCAGTGTCATGGGTGTCTGGTGATATAATGCTATTTTTTCCCCTCTCTCCCCAGTTCTACCCTTCATTATTTACTCTGATTTTATTGTTCAGAGCTCTAATTGCACTATTTTCTAAAGCATTTGTCTAACAGTCAGTGAGCTAAACAAAGATGTGTTACATGGCATAGTACTGCTGCCTTGAGCAGAACTTTAAAAAGATGGGTTCTCTTATGCCCCAACAAATGTTCCTTTTCAAGTAATTTTTAATGTATCTAACTATGTGCCAGATAATAACTTACCTTATTTGACATTTGAGAAATGCCAGGGTTATGTTTTCTTGTTTTCTCCCACAAGAAAGACAGCATTTCTATGAGAACAATATGCTGAAATGCAACTTGGCACTGCTCTGGTCAAAGGGGGCACTGGGATCACCCCCAAATGCTGCTCAAAACCCTCATGGAGAGCTAAGGGAAGATTAGAAGACTGTTTTAGAGTTGTGTAGGCTGTGCTTGGTGAGGGTCAGAGTGGAGAGGCTTACCTACCTAGAGACTAGGTTTGCACAAGGTATGGAGAATTAAATGGAACTGTGACATTTCTGCCTGTAATTACTTTTTTTTTTTTTTTTTTTTTTTTTTTTTTTTTTTTTTTTTTTAAGAACAGACAATATACTGCAGTTCCAATAGGGGCATAAATGCCTCCTCTCATTATTTTCAAGAATCCCTTTATTTTTCTAATGACAAAAACATTATTTCATTAAATACACACTGCTTTCCAACACCCAAATCAATATTTACCCTTTACTGACAATGCAGTCAGACCCTCTGCTTCACTTGATATCCATTTTTCTTCCTAAATTCTCCCATGTCCCTTCCAGTCCCCACCACTGCAGAGCTGCGGTAGCCCTAATAGCAATGGCAACTAAGGTTGCCAAAAGTGGTGACAGCTGTCAATGCATCCAACAACCTCTAAAAGTAGTATGGGAAAAGAAGGACTTTCTGCATTCTCCTTACCTTAGTAACCCTGATGCAGATCCGCTGGGTCTGCCCAGGAGAAACTTTTGACCTTGTGTGGGAAAATTCAAAACTTTAACTTTGCAGGTAAGCTATATTTATGAGGCTTTGTGAGTTTTTTGGTTGCTTTTTTTATATTAGGAAGCTGATATTTGAGAGAAAACACTTCTATCTCTCCATTTGTCTTTATTTATATCTTATCCCCACAAATAAAGGTTTTTTTCTATTGAAGCAACATTAAAAATACTGCAGAAAGAAAAGGCATTTATTTTCCTATAAACCTTTTACACTCAACTGTCTCTCCCTTGGCACTCTACTGGGAAGTGGGACAGCTTGCTTTATTTAATAATGCCTGTGTAGTCTGTGCACTCCTTTGAAGTTCTGTATTTCTAATAATTTCTAAATAAAACACCAAACAAACTCGTCATATAAAGTGCATCTATATAATGCTCTATTTCTGAAATCTGTTCTCTGCCCCACAGATTTTTAAATATATGTTCTTATTGTGTGTCTGGAAAAAGACATGACTCAGTGACAGCTAAACCCATTTAAGTAAGCATTTGTTTCCAGATACAGAAAGCTTGTGCAAAGCTTATAAAGCTTGCAAACCATATAAAGCCAGGGAATTAAGTGGAATTCCCCAATCTAAAGCTTATTTAGAAAGAAGGAAAGCTAATCACATTCAAATACTCAAAAATGAAAGAACTGCCTAGGTCAGATATCCCTGTTGTCCAGGAGTATGTCTCACAAAAGGAGAGAGTGGACAGGATTTAGGTGTGTATACATTTGCATTCTCACAGAATCTGTCAGGCAGGTATTTATGGACTTCCTGAGCCAGAGGCTACATCCAGACAACCATGTTTAATAGTTTCTGATTGACCAGGCCTCTACTACTAGGTGCAATGCCTTTCTGAACCCATTTTCACCTGCTGTGACCATGATGTCCTGCAGCAAAGAGCTCCACAACTCTGACTGCTTTGGGAAGACATCTCTGTGCAATGCATCCGACAAAGTCACAGGAGTGACCACTATTTTTTGTAGCATACCTCTCACCTGTCTTCCCTCACAGCTTTCTGTTGTCTTCTGCTTTACCTTCTGAGGTTAAGGAAATATTTGACTCCACTGGGTATCACTGGATGCAGTTAGTATTGGCGTTGTAGAAACTGATTTCTACAGCACCTAAATTACAAAGTCTTTTGTTCTCAGGGTTTGTTTTTTTTTTTTTTCTTAGTAATTCCTAATGTTCCCTTTCCCTTTGAATTTGAATATCAGCTGTTCTCTGAGTGCTGGTAGCTAAGTCATGTGTTTGTGTTTAGCTAGTGCCCTACCCTGTCTTGTGCATTACTTGCAGTCACTGATAGAATTTCACATCATTTTCTTACCAGGTCAGCCAGCATAATGAAATTCTCACTGCAAGATGAACTCGAAACACCAATTCAAAAATTTAAACTGAAAACAAACCAACTTTGTCTGCTAAAGGGTGAAAATGAGAGAAAATAGTAGGACAAAAGCACACTGCTTTACAGCACCTCATCTCTAAAGGAGCTGCTGTTCACCTGTCTGCTTGGTAGCACAGTTTACAAACCCCTTTATCTTACCAGAGATGAAATTTCCAACCCTGCAAAGGATCAGTGTTCAAATACTTCCCAGGCTCTTAACAGTGTCTTAAGAGGGACTTAAGTACTGATTAAATTTTATATTAATCTCAAGACAGAGAGCACTCAGTAAGTTCATATTTGCTCAAGAAGCTAGACACTTCAGAAGGCAACTTGTATATCCTAGACAAAGGGCACCAGCTCCACAGAGGCTCTGGCTGATACCACAAACAGTTGTTTGTAGTTGCTGTGACTTTCATACCTGCGGCCTGGAAATGGCTCGTGGAGAGACATCCTGCCAAGGGAAGACTGCAGGTGCCCTAGGAGCTGAGCAAAATTACTTGCTTTCAAAGAAGTGAAATAAATACAAAGGAGTTTGAATTTTTGAGCCACCCTACAAAGAAAAACAGCCAGATGAATCTTGGATTGTGTGTTAGTTAATTATTTTTAGATTAACACCCGAAAATGTAATGCTATACATAGCAGAAGCAGAAAGGAAAAATATATATTTTTTGTGAGCAACCATAAATCCCAGAAACTACAAGCTCTGGCAGCTGTAATGGCACTAAATTTTTAAGATATCTTTAGAATAGAGGCTCTACATGTGGAAGTCAGTTTCTATTTAATTATTAAAGCCTCTGTGGAATAATAAGAAAACAGATCGATCAACCAGATATTTAACAATGCGCAAAGCACTGGGACAAAAAACATAATAAAATATATTTAACTCTCTGTATGCATGTGCACACTTTATATGTATGCTCACAGGATGTAGCAAGCCCATAAAAGTGCACCTTCACAGCCTATAAAAAAAGCATTTTATTTTCCAGTTTGTGCTGGCAATGGACTTTCTTGCCACTAGTGTCCAGTGCCTGGGCACTTCTGGGCAAGGAAATTAATAGTCAACAGGTTATAGCTCATACTCAGGCATATAAATAAACTTTATACTTTTCATGTGTGTTTCTTACAGAAAAATGTACTTCATTTGACCCACAGGAATTTAATTTTAACTACATTTGTATCTCAATGATCACAGGTAACTTTTTTCCTATCTTGTATGCAAAAGTATTAGGAATATTAATAAGATCAAAGAATTTTTGTTAAATTATTGTCCTAGGGTGACTTTATGATGTTTGTATCCCCAATCGTCGATTCTGTTTGTGCTGTATATTGAGTTTCTGTATCT